>PISX010022041.1:0-32462 GCA_004024625.1 Mellivora capensis
CCCTAGCACTGGTGTTTTGCAGTTCTCATTGATCAGTAAACTCACTCTTGGTTGGATGGTCTTAATGATCTTCTGGGGGAAGGGCCTTTTGCAGTGATTCTCAAATGTCTTTGCCCAACATGGAATTGTACCACCCTTGCCAGTGGCCAGGCTAAGTAATCTGCTTGGTTCTGCTTTTGGTATCTTTTGTTCCCTGAAAGCTTTCCATATAGCTTTGGAGGATGGGAATGAGGAAAGTTGCCTCCCAATCTCCAGCCCCAGGGGAGTGGATAGCTTGGAGCATCCCCCCCTTCAGTGCCTTCTCAGAGAAAATTTCTTTCTCTGGCTCACAGCCCTGTTTGGAGTCTCCAAACCCAGCAGATTCCTGTAGCAAGCTCCCGTGCTGCTCCTCCTGGTGGAGAAGGTGGGGGGGGGTGTCTTCCTGGATCTGCCATTTGTCAGGTCCCTGCTTTAAGATCAGTGGCCACACTTTGCTTTGGATCATGGTTTATGGTAATCCTGAGCTGAGAGTGTACTCCTCGCGCCTGTCTCTGCAGCTGGCTTCCTTGCCAGTACCCTTCCCTTCTGGTTCCCTTCCAATACCTGGGAGCTCTGCCACACTTGAACACCCCTGGTCTTTCTGTGACCCCGTGGTTCTGGAGACCACACTGTCCCAGTGAGGGCTCCACCCTGGCTTAGCCTCTGGAGCCACATCCCTCAGTGGAGCAGACTTCTAAAATTTCTAATTTTGTGTTCTGCTGCTCTACTGCTTGCTAGGAGCTGCCCCCTTCTCCCCATGCAGTCTATCTTCCCATATATTGCCTTGGATTCACTTCTCTGCACGTCCTACCTTCCAGAAAGTTGTTGCTTTTCTGTTCATGGAATTGCTGTTATTCTTCTCTTCAGTCTCCTGTTGAATTTGTAGGTGTTCACAGTGGTTTAATAACTATTTAGCTGAATCCCTGGGACCAGATGAAATTTAGGTCTCCTACTCCTCTACCATCTTGCTCCCCCCTCCCCGCCAACAGCTGGTTTTATGAAAAGATAATCTTTTGAATTTTTTTGTTCCTTATTTCTGCTCTAATATTTATTTCCTTCCTCTGCTACCTTTGGGCTCAGTTTTTCTTCTGTTTCTGGCTTGTTATGGTGTAGAGTTAGGTTGTTTGACTTATGTCTTGTTTATTAATGTAGGCATTTGCTGTTATGAACTTCCCTCTGAGAACTGCTTTGCTACATCCCATAAGTTCTAGTGTTTTGTGTTTCCATTTTCATTTGTCCCAAGATATTTTTAATTTCTTCTTTGACCCATTGGTTGTTCAGGAGAGTATTTAATCTCCATTCATTCACAAACTTTCCAGTTTTCCTCCTTTTATTGATGTCTAGTTTCATACAATTATGGGCAGAGAAAATACTTGGTATGGTTTCAGGCTTTCTGAATTTGCTAACATATAGTCTATCCTAGAAAATGTTCCATGTGCATTTGAGAAGAATGTGTATTCTGGTGTTGTCAGATAGAATGTTCTCTATAGGTCTGTTAGCTCCATTAGGTTTATAGTGTCATTCAAATCTGCCATTTCCTTATTGATTTTCTGTCTGGATGATCTATCTGTTGACAGTAGGTGCTAAGGTATCCAACTAGTATTGTATTGCTGTTCATTTCTCCTTTTAGCTCCATTACTTTTGCTTTATATATTTATGTGTTGTGATGTTAGGTGTAAATATTCACAATTGCTACATTTTATAGATAGATTAACCCCTTTATCATTGTATAATGACCTTATTTGCCTCTTTTTACCATTTTAGCTTAACACCTATTTTGTCTGCTAGAACTAGAGCTACGCTTGGGTTTTGTTTGGTTGGCTACCTTTATTTGAATTATCTTTTTCCATCTCTTCATCCATCTATGTGTGTCTTTTAGGCAGCATATCATTGGATTTTGTGGGGTTTTTTGGGTGCATTCAGCCATTTTGTGCATTTTAAGGACCTGAATCAGGCAGATCTACATCCAAGTTCCCTGGTCATGGCTATGCAGATAAAGCCACTGGCTGGAACTAATTCTTTGGCATTATAGCTAAGAACACAATTTTCCAAGATCTGACTGTTGGTTGTTGCAAGCACTTTCTCACTTCTCCATCATAATCAGAATCCCAGTTATCAAGTCCTGCAGATTTTCCTGCAACTTCTGTGGGGGAAAATTCGAATGGGGACTGCTAAAAAGTGACCCACAATGCTGGAGGTGCTGAATGTCCACACAGCACTCTCCGTCTCTTCCCTAGAGGAACTATAGGCTCAGGAAAGACCTTGGCATAGCACTGTATCAGCCTGGAGGAGATGCAATGTGGTCAGCCTGTAGCTGTTCCTCTTGCTCTTCTTTTTTTTTTTTCAAAGATTTTATTTATTTATTTGAGGGAGAATGAGTGAGAGAGAGCATGAGAGAGGAGAAGATCAGAGGGAGAAGCAGACTCCCCAAGGAGCTGGGAGCCCGATGTGGGACTCAATCCAGGAAGTCCAGGATCATGACCTGAGCCAAAGGCAGTTACTCAACCAACTGAGCCACCCAGGCGCCCTCCTTTTGCTCTTCTAATGTGGTCTTTTTTGATCTCCATTGTACAGGGGTGCTTCAGCATCACTCCTGCATTCTAAATTTTCTCATTGGTCTTATCCATGAAGAGTATTTAGTTTCCATTTTGTGAGGAAGAGCAAAGTCAGGAACCTATGTCTCTGTCTTGGTGATGTTACTCCTTACACTTGATTTCTTATAAAATACATCAGAAATTCTCTTCTATAACCTTCTTTGCCTTTTTCCTCACAACAAACCTAAAAACACCTTAAGATATTCCGCACATTTTCCTTGTACCCCAAATGGGGAAGGTGAATAAGTATACTCACTGCATTGGTAGAAAGAAAGAGAAGAAGAGTGGGCAAGCAGAATGGTGGGAGGAAAGAGGAAGGGAGGGAGAGAGTATAAGAGGAAGAAAGGAAGAAAAGAATTGTATGCCAGAAACATATCAGGAATTGTGATTGTCTGAAGCACTTGGAATAGCAAAGGCAGAATTCCACAGGCAGAAAAAAATTCTGGCTATAGAGCTGTCTTAAGTTCAGTTTATGCTCAGACCAGTAGAAAGTGGTACTTAAATGTTTTACTTCTTGGTCCTGACAAGTGTGTTTGGGAGTCCTCTACCTAGCTTTGAATGTTCATGGCCCATTCCAAACCCAAAGAAGGGCTTTCAATTCTTTCTTTTGCCCTTGCTGCTCTCCTGGCCTCAAGGATTTATTGGGCCATTGTTTGGAGCTTGGAGAGGCATAGCAAACAGAAGTTACAAGCTAAGTCAGTAGAGCGAGTTTTGTCTTATTGGAATGTCTCTTTGCATTTCATCTCTTAAGACTTTTCATAGAAGTTCCTCTTCCAGGGGCTGCTGTGAAGTATTTCACAGATTTCTTAGCCAAAGATTGAAAAGAAAACTCTTTCAATGGCCTTTTGTCTTTAGTTTCCATAAAGTACTTCTCTATAGTTTAGGCCCTGGTAGGGTTAGAATTTCACTCCTATGAACATCAGGTCATGGAAAAACAAAAATAAGAAAAGGTTGAAGTTCTGGCCTGCCCAAAGCCACTCTGACTGCCTGCTTCTATACAAGCTAAGAAAACATCTATGGTCTTTGGGAATCAATCAGCTTAAGAGAGCACACATCTGAATGAGAACAGTGTTCGTTAGACACAGTAATGGGAGCATTCTCATCTCCTTGACATAGACAAGATGATAACATAGTTCAAGGGAAAGTTCTGCTATCTCTATAAAAAGAGTTACCACAACAGCATGCTTAGAAACTTCTTTTCCCCCAGATATAATGGGTTCTTCCTATGAGTGGTAGACCAGACTAATAAGCAAGGTAATCAAAACAGCATTAATTATCATTGGCTATATTTCATATTTCTTCAACAAAGTATGTCAATGGAATTTTTCATGTTCTTCTATGAAATTTCTAATTAGGTGGCTTTGTACTCTGAAAAGGTAGTACAGAAACAAGATGGAAAAAATGGATTTAGTAAAAATAGTCTCTCTAAAGGGTGAAGTGATTTCTCAGGAGTATGTGGGAGTAATAAACATTTTTTAAAGATCCCACTCTGATTTCTCTTGTTCTATGAGAAAAAAATACAACAGAATTTCAGAAGACCCAACTGAAAATATTCCATGTGCATAAATTTATTTTAAATTTTATTGCATCACATTATACAAGCATTAAACATGGCTTCATGTTGATGACTATTTAAATGTGAAAATTTATCATTCATGTCAGTACCCCTTGGCTATTTACAAGTAAGGAATTTCTATGTACTTTATATATCTCTGTATTTGTATGTACATATGTAAGAATATATGACTATACATATGTACACAGAGAAATACATCTATGGCCATACACATAGCTATAGATATGTCATATATAATAATCTCCTCAGAAAGATCTGAAATTAAAAAAAAAGAAAGAAAAAGTTGTAAACAGGGTCTTGTCTCTATTGTTTGGTGACATGGAATTAGGACCATATGATGACATTCTAAGAATGTGTGTCCAGGTGTTTGAATACCCTTATTAGCCCAGTGTCTGTAAAATTCACATGGGGTAGAATGCAAAAAAGGTAGCAAACAGGCTGAAAAACAGGCCCAGTATACAAGTTCCCCTTGGTTTTAAAAACTTGAGAATGTAACTGCCCATGACATGCATGCTTGCTTGGTCAAGAATGGTCTATGGATAGATAGCAATTATGTGCTGCAATGTGATTTCACAGCAGCATGATTTTCCAGTAGTCCTTTAGGGTGCTGACCCCCCTGCTGCTGCCAATGTCTGCGACATGCACTGTGGCTGCGTTTTAGTCATTCACTTGAATGTGCTTTTGCACAGCTGGGAGAAGTAAACAGAATTCAGGTCCTTGGTTTGGAAATAAACTATTACCTAGAAAGAGGAAAGAAGGCATTAAAACCCTATGTACACATGATGGCTTAAGAACACAGTGTGTAATAGTTGTTTTGTACTGACTATGCATCAAAAGCATTTAAAGAATTTGTAACCCCAAACCGAGTCAGGTATGGTACAAACATTATTACGTCTGCTTTACAGATGAACAGACTGAGTGAGAAAAGCAGTCTGAAGCAAAGTGACATCCTGCCAACTGTTGCAGGCATGGAGTCAGACAGATAAACACTATGCTTTCAAGCAAAAATTAGAAATGGCCCCTGGGGAGAGAGCAGCCCATTGTGATTAGGCTAGAAGAAGCTCTCAGTTGGTTACCAGCCCTACAGACCAGTGCAGCCCCTGGGTGTAGGTAATGTTATTGCTTCACCCTGGTCTCTAGTCACTGGAGCTCCTAGGAGCAATGTTCTTCACTAATGTCTGCCTCCTACCCCCAAACAAAGCCATCTGGATAGTCAGTCTTTCTCCTCTGACAGCTGACCAGAGCCACAGAAGAGGTGATCCGAATGGGTATCAGGACCAGGGGCTTGGAACAAATTCTAGGATTCAGAATATTAAAGCTGGATAGGCGCTTAAAGTATTGTTCAGCCCAACTACTTTTACTTTTACAAATCAAATCCACATGAATATTCCATTCCAGGTCCTACAGATAGAGAATGGAAAAACCAGGTCTAGAATCTGGCAGACTACAACAAAATGTACAACTATACAAATCCCCTATAGTATTCTATAGCACTTTATTGTTTAATATGTGTCTCACATACATTGCCTTATTTGAACTGCATATCAGCTCTGCCAAACAAGAAGTCTCAGAAAAATTAAGCAATTTTCCCCAAATCTCAGAGCCAAATGGCAAATTTGGGAAGTGGCAAAATTATTATGTTGCAAAAAATGTCTTGACTTTAAGTGAAACCAAGGCCTACTTTGGAATTGAGGGTTAGAGCATTGTTCAATATCTCTATACCACTGTAATACCAGTGGGTCTGGGGTTTGGGTGATTTCCTCCAAGTCTACCTTCATATCCAACTCATAATAGCTTTCTGGACTCTTAACACAGATTTGGGGTGACACAAATTCACTAACATCTCTGCAGATATCTGCTACATCTTAACCAATATAAAAAGTGAAAAACATAACTTTTTCCCCCTTGTATACCTAATTTTTCTTTTGGAGGCCAAATTTTGAACAATGATTTCAAAGTTAGTCTTCAAATGAATGGAGACAGAGGAATGATGGGTGAGGAAGGCAAAAGAAATGCTATTGTATTAGATGCACAGAATACCAAAAGAGAGAGCTCATCTAATCATTTCATCACTGAAGAAACAGAAGCCCAGAGGTTAACTGACTTGCCCAAGGACACATAGCTAATAGAATTGTCAGAGAGAAGGTTTCAGAAAAACTTTCTGATAAGATATGTGGGAACATTATGAAAGTTTCTTACAATGTTTTTAGCCTTAATCCACCAAACCCTTATCAACTGAATTATGTTTAAAGGGTGCCATGTACTTAACACTATGCTAACTAGTTGAAAGAATAAAATTACCTTCCATAAGGATGTTCCTAAAGATGCTTAAAATTAGGTTGGGGAAGCCTGATCATAAAATTTTATGATCATAAAATCATTAAAAAAATCATAAATTAACAATACAGATCCATATATGTGTCAATATGTGTAACACAGATGAAATAGCCAGAGAAGTTTATAAGAAGTGAGACTCAGTGGGCTGATAAGTCTGGGGAAAACTTAGAGGGTATGGTGTGACATGGACTAGCCCGGTAGGAAACAATAAATGGGTGATGAAGGGAAGGCCATCTTGGGTCAGATAAAAAGGTGACTTTCCATCCCCAAGGCAACATGACTCTTCTTTCTGTTTAAAGAGAATCTCCAGACTGGAGTGGAAGGGTGAGATGGAGGTTTATTTCAGGAACACTGAGGCCAATTCCTAAAGACCTTGATTACCAGACCAAGAGTGGCATGGGGGTAGAGAAGAGTTGCAGGAATTATGTGCAAAGGGAAGATAAAGTTAAATTGTGCAATTTAGAAACAGGCTGGTTTGGGAAACTTCTAAGGAGTTTGATTTCTATCAGTAGGACATGACCTTTGACTCAGGAAGTTTAAAGCACCTCCTTCAGCCCAAGGAGAGGTTTTAGACCATGAGCACACTTCTCACCTACCTGGTCACGGCCACTCATTGTGGTGTGCTTTTCCATTTTTCTTCCTCTCTTTTCGTTCCTTTTGGAGACGTTCCAGTTCTGCTTCATACATCATCTCCTGAATCAAGTATTTCTCTCTTCTCATTCGATCCCTTAGATCTTTTGGGAGGTCTGGGATCAGATATGAAATGAGGTGCTTTATACAAAACACGAGATGCTAAAAACATAAAGGAGAATACAATAAGTTAGCTCTATTGACCATCCTTAGCTGAAAAGAGCTCTGGGACTTGGTGCAAGAACTCCTCTCACTCCAGGGATGTGGAGCTTCTTGAGTGTCTGGAGAGTGGAAGGAGGCCAGGGGAGGTATGTGAGGAAAGATGATCACAGGGATAGGTGAGGACTAAAATTGGTCTTATAATACTTCACAGGGAATGAAAAAAGGAATCAGGAAAGAATGCAGAGAAGGAGTGGTCAGAGAATGTAAAGGTGAGTCATAAATACCTATACCATGGAGTCAGGAAACCCAGGGTTGAATCCTGGCTCTGTAGCTTTTATTACTGAAGAGGTGTCTGCTTACCTGGGAATAAGTCACCCTGAGCTTCAACTTGCTCATGTATAAAATCGTCATTATGGTGGACAATTATAAGAAAACATTTCAAAATGCTTTGCAGATTGCCAAATTTGCTTTGCAAATTTTGATTATGAAAATGACCAGTAGGCCTATAGGAAGTGATCCTTTCAGGAAGAAACTTTTTTCTGGTAAACTGCCACAGATTCTTTATCTGACTTACTTGAAGCTAAAATTCAGAAACACTGTCATTTCTGTTTGTCTATATGATGACCAGTAAAGTACTAGATGATAATTTAAAGGCTCTCATAATTCTAGAGTATTAAGAAAGTGAATTACCAGGGAAGAACAACTTGTCTTCTTTTGGTTACCTGGAATGAAGGGAAAAATGATGGAAGAAGAGGTATAGGAAATGTCCAGTCTAAGCCAAGAAGTAGTCCTGGTTTGCATTAATCTGATTTTAATATATGTGATAGGAGATGGAATTTCCATTTATAAGTACAGTCATAAAATGCAAATGATTTCTAGTAGCAATTTTCTTAAAGACTAAAAATAGACGATATATTTTTACTGACATATAATATATGTAATTGCTAGGTAGATTAAAAGTCAATTTTGAGTCTAAGATAATGCTTATTTGTGTCCTGAGTGTGAGTAATGTGATGACACACAACCAGAGGCTACCACTTGTACAAGAGCCAGTTCAATGTTTTCCAAACTATAATCCTTGAACATCTACATAAGAAAGAATCACCTTGGAGGGCTTGTGAAAAGCAAATTACAGACATGATGTATCTGAGCCTCCAGAAGTAGTGACGAAAAACCTGCAGTTTTCCTAAAGTTGAAGAAAAATGGCCCTAGAACATTAGGACTGATGATTTGTGACCTATCCATAAACAATAATAGACTTTCAATTGTTTCTTGGACAACTCAAGGGGAAGAAAAAGACTTTTTAAGGAGGTGATATAAAATAACTATAATACTTCTGGACATACACAATCACATTGAAAGTTCTCATACATTTATGCATTACTCTTAGTTACTTAATTATGGCAAAGGAATTGGTTAAGAGAACATACCTCAAACACAATGATAAAAGCCAGTCGAGCTGCTAGGACATGCCAAAACTGCAGTGTGTAGCCATAGGGCACCAGTGAATGAGGAGGGTCACGGTAGTCTCGGTATCTATTAATAGATAGGAGAATGAGTGTTATATTCCGAACTTGTTTTCCTGACTCCCAAATCTCCTCAATTCCTACTATGTAGTTCTCATTCATCATAGACAGACAGTCTGGGATAGAGAAACTTTTTGAACTATCTCTATCCCTATCTGTCACTTGTCCATCTTTTCTTCTTCTGGTAAAAGAATGTCTCTTCTCTGGGGAATTATCCATGTGGGTTAGGCAGGGTTCAACCCCGACCCCTGACCCCAGTTCAGAAGATGAGTCAGACCTGATCAGTGAGAATCTTCATCAGGACTTCTGCTAGAATGACCATTTAGTAAATTATAACAAGTCCACAGAAGGTAAAATCCTGGAGCTGCTGCTGGTTCTCACAGACTGTGTGGAGAGAGCTTGCTTGCGAAGGAAGTCATCTGAATAACACAGAGCTAGCAGAGAGGCACTGTCTTGCTGACACAGCTAGAGGCTGGAGATCCAGCCATTACTAGTATAGTTATCATCCTGCCAACTTCCCAGTTACCTGAACCAATGAATTTCTTTCTAAGTCCATTTATACTGGATTTCTGCCACTTGCCACTGAGGAGGCCTTCCTAATATATGCTCCAACTATAACTTTTGGGTCAGCATCAAATTCCATAAACATTTGTGAAATACCTGGTTCCTATTAGGAACCAGACACCTGTCCTAGGAACTTAAATTCATTTGACTCCATTTTATCTTTGCCACTATCATTACTATTATCACAGGTAGGAAAACTGAAAAATGACTCTCAATATTATAGAGTTTTCACATGTCTTAAACCCAGTGTTCTTTTCATTAGCCCCAGAAATGTGGAAAATCTGGAGATGCTAATTCTTCTAACAGTTCTGTGTGTAAACATACCAAATTCCCTTCTCTGAGGAAAAGTTATGATTATCCAGGCTCTTATGTAAGATAGTACCTAACATCAGGGTCGGCACTAATTTGTATATGAGGATACAAGACAATTCCTATGTGGAGTATCTTTTTTAAAATTATGTATAGGGGCACCTGGGTGGCTCGGTGGGTTAACGCCTCTGCCTTCGGGTCAGGTTGTGATCCCAGGGTCCTGGGATTGAGCACCACAATCAGGCTCTCTGCTCAGCATGGAGCCTGCTTCCTCCTCTCTCTGCCTGCCTCTCTGCCTACTTGTGATCGCTGTCTGTCAAATAAAAAAATTATGTATAATTGACATACAATGTTATATTGGTTTCAGGTACAGAACACATTGCTTTGACAAAATTTAAACATTAGTATTCATCACAATAAGTATAGCCTCCATCTGTCATCATACAACATTATTACAGTATTGGCTATATTCCTTATACTGTACTTTTCAACCTGGGACTTATTTTATAACTGGAGGTCTGCAATCTCCATTATCTATTTAGCCTATTCCCCTACCTACCTCCACTCTGACAATCACCACTTTGTTCTCTGTGTTTAAGAGTTCATTTGATTTGTTTTTTAGATTCTACAAATAAGTGAAATCATATAGTATTTGTTTTTCTCTGACTTATTCACTTAGCATAATACTCTCTAGGTCCATCCACATTGTCACAAATGTCAAGATCTCATTCTTTTTAATGGCTGAGTAATATTTCATTGCATGCATATAAACTACCACTTCTTTATCCATTCATCTATCAGCAGACACTTAGGTTGCTTTTCCATACCTTAGCTATTATACATAATGCTTCAATAAACATAAGGGCGCATGCATCTTTTTGAATTTTCATTCTCATTTTCTTTGGGCAAATACTCAGTAGTAGAATTATTGGATTGTATGGTATTTCTAATGTTTTGAGGAACCTCCATAATGTCTTCCACAGTGGTTACACCAATTTACATTCCCACTAATAGTGCACAAGGACTCCCTTCTCTCCACATCCTCACCAACACTTATTTCTTGTCTTTTTGATACTGGCTACACACCATTCTGGCTGGTGTGAAGTGATATCTCTTTGTGGTTTTGATTTGCATTTCCCTGATAGTGATGTTGAGCACCTTTATATGTGTCTGTTAGCCATCTGTATGTTTTCTTTGGGAAGATGTCTATTCACTCTATGTTTTAATCTGATAATTTCTTTTTTTGGTATTAAGTTATTTATATATTTTGGATATGAACCCCTTATCAGATCCATTGCAAATATCTACTCCCATTTCCTAGGATACCATTTTGTTTCATTGATGATTTCCTTTGCTGTGCCAAAGCTTTTTATTTCAACGTAGTCCTAGTAGTTTATTTTTTGGTTTTGTTTCCCTTGCTTGTGAACACATATCCATAAATATTTTGCTGTAGCTGATGTCCAAGATATTATTGCCCATGTTTTCTTCTAAGAGTTACATTGTTTTAGGATTTGCATTTAGGTCTTTAATCCATTCTGACTTTATTTTTTTATATGGTTATAAGAAAGTGGTCCAGTTTCATTCTTTTGCATGTAGCTGTCCAGTTTTATAACTGGAGGTTTCCCAATACCATCTGTTTAAGAGACTGTCTTTTCTCAATTGCCTCCTTTTTTCACAGATTAATTGACCATGTAGGTGTGCATTTATTTCTGGGCTGTCTATCCTAGTCCATTGGCCAATATGTCAATTTTTGTCCTATGCAGAGCATCTTTGGAAAGTACCAAGGACTATAGAAATGAGCTGTCACTATTATCATTACAATCATCATCTTAATTATCATTAATGCTTATGGTATATAATAATTATTTTGTCAGTAAAATTATATTTACAGTACATATCTGCTGAAATTAAGAATTAATCTATTAGTGCCTTCAAACCATTGGTTCCCTCTATAATGATGAGGATTAGGTAATTGTCTAGAACATTTTTATTCTAATATATGGTTATATAAATGGTTCCTGTCAAAGGTCCAAACTATTCAGGACTAAAAGTCTGAATGAACTATTCTTTTTTTTTTTAATTTTTTTAACCTTTTGCACAGCATAAGAATCAGGAACTGTGCTTTCTGAAATTAAGATAACAAATGTGATTCCTGTTTCTTTAGCTACCTGTATTTCAAATGTAGTCTGAGTAAACATTCTAGAAGAAAAATGACTTTTATTATATTATTATATTATTTATTATATTTATAAAAAAATTTATAAAAATTGTTTCAACAGTTACCCTCATTAACTCCTTAAACTTTTTTTTTACATGAACAGCATTTATTAAAACAAGATTACTTTTGGAACATACTGCTCCTTTCCTATTAATGCCTCAACTCTGCTTTTTTGCCCTTCATTTTGACTGCCCCATCTCTTTGCTTCTTAGACCTTGTTCAGCTTTTCATTTGAAGAATGCTGGTAAATCTCTTCCTCCCCAGATCCCTCCTAAATTCACTGGGTGGAAAATCATGGTTTTCCCTTGATTGTTTCCAAAAACACAATATGGACATATCATTCTGAAATTTCTGCTACAAATTTGTAGCAAATAAATGAATTTTTATATATTAAATATAAACACTCATTAAATAAAAGTATGAAGACTAAAAATATTGAAATACTTTTTATGACCCAGTGATGATAGAGAGTATCAAACATGGCTCTATTTATAAAACTGTACATATATGCAAGTAATAGTTTGCCCCCCGCCCCCATTCTGCTGTTTGGTTTTATGTGGTTTCAGTTACCATACCCTCCCTACCACAGTCAGGAGGTAGATGGTCCTCTTTCTGTCTATTGTCACAGTGCTAATAGTAGCCTAATGCTAGGTCACAATGTCTATGTCATTCCCCTTGCTTCATTTCTTCATGTAGGAATTTTATCATCTTATATCACCAAAAGAAAGGTGAGTACAGTACTAGAAGATATTTTGAGAGAGATACCATATAACTTTTCTTATAGTATATTGTTATAATTATTGTATTATTGTTGCTAATTTCTTATTATGCCTAATTTATAAATTAAACTTTATTATGTTAAGTATGTACAGGAAAACATAGCATATATAGGGTTTGGTACCACCCACAGTTTCAAGCATCCACTTGGGGTCTTGGAATGTATCTCCCACAGATAAGCGAGGACTACTGAAATATGCGAAAATGAAGAAAACACTTGTTTTTAGGTGGTAATCTTACATTTTAATTAATGGATTTATAAATATTTTATTTTTCCAGGAATGCATCCATTTCATCTAGGTTGCTTAACTTATTGGCATATAACTGTTGATAATAGCTTCTGATGATTGTTTCTACTTCCTTGGTGTTAGTTGTGATCTCTCCCTTTTCATTCATAATTTTATTAATTGGAGCTTTCTCTCTTTTCTTTTGGATTAGTGTGGCCAATGGTTTATCGATATTATTGATTCTTTCAAAAAACCAGCTTCTGGTTTCATTGATACGTTCTACGCTAACTCTAGTTTCTACCTCAGTGATCTCTGCTCTAATCTTGATTATTTCCCTTCTTGTGTGTGGAGTTGGTTTAATTTGTTGTTGATTCTCCAGTTCTTTAAGGTGTAGAGACAGCTGTTGTATTCTGGATTTTTCAATTTTTTTGAGGGAGGCTTGGATGGCTATGTATTTACCCCTTAGGACCGCCTTTGCTGTATCCCATAGGTTTTGGACTGAAGTGTCTTCATTCTCATTGGTTTCCATGAATTGATTAAGTTCTTCTTTGATCTCCTGGTTGATCCAAGCATTCTTAAGCAAGGTGGTCTTTGTTTGAGTTCCTTCCAAACTTTTCCTTGTGGTTGAGCTCCAGTTTCAAAGCACTGTGATCTGAGAATATGCAGGGAATAATCTCAATCTTTTGGTATCGGTTGAGTCCTGATTTGTGACCTAGTATGTGGTCTATTCTTGAGAAGGTTCCATGTGCACTTGAGAAGAATGAGTATTCTGTTGTTTTAGGGTGGAATGTTCTGGATATATCTATGAGGTCCATTTGGTCCAATGTATCATTCAATGCTTTTTTTTCTTTATTGATTTTCTGCATGGATGATCTATTACTGAGAGAGGCGTGTTAAGATCTCCTACTATCAATGTATTCATATCAATATGACTCTTTATCTTGGTTAATAGTTTTCTTATGTAATTGGCTGCTCCCATATTGGGGGCATAGATATTTACAATTGTTAGATCATCTTGGTGGATGGTCCCTTTAAGAATGATGTAGTGTCCTTCTGTATCTCTGACTACAGTCTTTAGTTTAAAATCTAATTTATCTGATATGAGAATCGCTACCCCGGCCTTCTTTTGAGGCCCATTGGCATGAAAGATGCTTCTCCATCCCTTCAATTTCAATCTGGGTGTATCCTTAGGTTCGAAATGGATCTCCTGTAGACAACATATGGATGGGTCCTGTCGTTTTATCCAATCTGCAACCCTGTGTCATTTTATGGGCGCATTTAGGCCATTCACATTGAGAGTGATTATTGATAGATACGTTTTTATTGACATCGTGTTACCTTTGAAGTCTTTCTTTCTGTAGATTGTCTCTAAATTAAAAATTAACATTCTTTTTTTGAAGGTAAAACATATTTTTATTTAGAGTTTTTAACTACAGATTGCATGAAATGTACATTGTCTTTTTTTTTAATTTTGTATTTTTTTAAATTACTTTTCAGTGCACTAGAATTCATTGTTTATGCACCACACCCAATGCTCCAAGCAATACACACTATTAATATTTAGAAAGCACTTATATTGGTGGCTACAGGATATGGCAATATCAGATAATTTCTATACAGAGATCCAGTGGTTGAGAATATGCATCTATTGGTTCAACCTCTGTATAGTATACAACCATTTGTGGATCTGTCTCAGAGCTCTGTTAATTTGTGCACAAAGGAGGCAATGTGCCTACATTGGCACTTCTGATTCTTGTACTCAGAATCTATGAAATTTTTAAGAAGTTTCAGTTTTCAGAAGCAGCATGTTTCTGGCCTTCCTACTCTCTTAATCCATTGTATCAAAAAGTCAAGTTTCTCTTTAGAAGACTCCTCACTGCTACCCTAAGACAATTAAATTGCAGTGTGCTAATGAGTTTGGCTGTCATCTGCTTCACTGCTCTCAGTTCTCTCCAGAACTATGCACTGGAAAGCACACTGAAACTGTATTTGGGGTCTGCCTCATTTTATGATCTTAGGTAGTTCATGAAGTTTCTCTGGACATTGGTTTTCCCTAGTAACACAATTATGTTCTCTCCATCTCACCAGGTGCTAAAATTTTGAACTCTCCCATTTCTTCTTTGAGTTTGCAGATGAATGCTTCAGATAGAGCTCTCAGCTGATGTGCCAGCCTACTCCTGATCCCACTGGCCTTTCCAACGAGGCAGAGGTCTGAGAGGTGCTCAGATGTCATTTGTGCTCGTCTCTGTTTTTGATGCAGTGCTATTTATTTGCCAAATGCCAAATATTTATTTGATGCAGTCTATTTATTTATTTATTTATTTATGCAAAGAAAACACTTCCCTGGTGCTGCTGTAGAAACCGACAGAAAGCTAAGTTTCAAAGCTAAGTGAATCAATGTGCTACTTCTCTAATCTTCATTTAATATCTTCAAAGAAACTAAGTGGTCCAGTGGCATTAATGTTTGGAGAATTTTTTTTCAAGAAAGTCAGAGTTGTTTTCACAAAGTAACACTTGTAATTTCTTGACTTCAACTTTACATGTGGGAAAGTCAGGGTGTTCCCACTTAAGTTAGTGTATTCTCTAAAGCAGCTTTTGTTTCTCAGGAAATGGATTATTGGTTTGCAAATATATATATTTTTTTCCAGTGCCAGGTATAGTTAATTTACTCCTATTTTTTAAAGTGAGAAAGTATATATCCATTTAAAAGAATGATAGTGAGCTTCACATAACCACCATCCAAGTTAAGACACAGAACATGTGTCTTAACCATATTAACAGGAGTCAATAATTTAGAAATGCCTCACTAGCAATCCCAGACACTCAGAAAGTTAACTGCTATTTAATTTTCTGCTTTTCTCTATAGTTACACTACTTACACAAGTGTTCCTGAATAAAACAGTGCTTAGTTTTGTCTGCTTTGAACACTATATAAATGAAATCATATTGTATGTGTTATTTTGTGATTATATCTTTAATGTGTAATTTTTAAGTTCTCAAAACTATTCCATTTTCTATTTATTTGATCCAGTGATACCACTATACTGATTATAATTTTATACTAATTCTAATGTAACATAAATCTCCACTTTATTTTTCAAAAGCATCGTGTCTATTCTTCATCCATTTCCATATAACATTATTTTCAACCTCAGGTACACAGAATTGGCCTAATCATATTTAATTTTTTAAAAAAAATCTCATTGATCCATTCATGTTATTTTCTCTAACTTTTATATTTATTTAATGCTTAATATGATGAACTCTCATATATCTACCATGTAACACAAGAATTAAAACCTTATCAGGAATTTATACCTTACCCCCATTCTCCTCCTCCTCTTCACCCCCTTGCTTTCCTTATTCTGAATTTCATTGTTATTATTAAAAAGTTTGTATCAATATTCATTTGTCTGAATATTATACTGTTTAGTTTTGGTTTTGAACTTTCTAGAAAGTATATTACACTGTACATAGTTGTCTGAGGCTTGCTTTTCTTTTTTAAAAATTTTATATATTTTTTTATTTCATTTCTTTTCAGCATAACAGAATTCATAGTTTTACAACCCACCCAGTGCTCCATGCAATGCATGCCCTCCATAATACCCACCACGTGGCTCCCCCAACCTCCCACCCCCCACCCCTTCAAAACCCTCAGGTTGTTTTTCAGAGTCCATAGTCTCTCATGGTTCATCTCCCCCCCAATTTCCCTCAATTCCCTTCTCCTCTCCATCTCCCCATGTCCTCCGTGTTATTTGTTATGCTCCGCAAATAAGTGAAACCATATGATAATTGACTCTCTGCTTGACTTATTTCACTCAGCATAATCTCTTCCAGTCCCGTCCATGTTGCTACAAAAATTGGGTATTCATCCTTTCTGATGGAGGCATAATACTCCATAGTGTATATGGACCACATCTTCCTTATCCATTCGTCCGTGGAAGGGCATCTTGGTTCTTTCCACAGTTTGGCGACCGTGGCCATTGCTGCTATAAACATTGGGGTACAGATGGCCCTTATTTTCACATCTGTATCTTTGGGGTAAATACCCAGTAGTGCAATTGCAGGGTCATAGGGAAGCTCTATTTTTAACTTCTTGAGGAATCTCCACACTGTTCTCCAGAGTGGCTGCACCAACTTGCATTCCCACCAACAGTGTAAAAGGGTTCCCCTTTCTCCACATCCTCTCCAACACACGTTGTTTCCTGTCTTGCTGATTTTGGCCATTCTAACTGGTGTGAGGTGGTATCTCAATGCGGTTTTAATTTGAATCTCTCTGATGGCTAGTGATGATGAACATTTTTTCATGTGTCTGATAGCCATTTGTATGTCTTCATTGGAGAAGTGTCTGTTCATATCTTCTTCCCATTTTTTGATGTGATTATCTGTTTTGTGTGTGTTGAGTTTGAGAAGTTCTTTATAGATCCTGGATATCAACCTTTTGTACTGTCATTTGCAAATATCTTCTCCCATTCCATGGGTTGCCTCTTTTTCTTTTATAACCATGCTACTAAGATTCATCCTTACTCTTATAAGTAACATCACCAAGGATGTTAGCCTGTGATTTTTTTTTCTTGTGGTGTCTTTGTCTGGTTTTGGAGTTAGGGTAATGTAAAATGAGTTTGGAGGTATTCACTCCTCTTCTATTATTTGGAAGATTCTGAGAAGAATTGATATCAATTCTTTGAATGTGTGGTATTAGAACCCACCAGTGAAGCTGTCTGGTCCTGGACTTTTGTCCTGGACTGGTTTCTTGGGAGTTTCTGTTTGTTCATTTAGAAAGGGAGGGTCAGTGGGAGAGAGAAAATCTTAAGCAAATTCCATGCCCACTTCAGAGGCCCATTTGAGATTCATCTCTGAGATCATGCCCTGAGTGGAAATCAAGAGTCAGAAGCTTAACCGACTGAGCCACCAGGAGCCCCTGTTGGGAGGTTTTTGATTACTGATTCAATCTCTTTACTAGTAATTAGTGTGTTCCAATTTCCTGTTTCTTCCTGATGTGGTCTTGGTAATTTGTATGTTTCAAGGAATTTATCCATTCTTCTAGGTTGGTATATAATTGTTCACTGGTCTTTTACGATCCTTTGTTCTTCTGTGGTGTCAGTTATAAAGCATCTTCTTTCATTTCTCATTCATTTGAATCTTGTTTTCTTGGGGAGTCCAGCTAAAGGTTTGTCAATTTATTTATCTTTTCAAAGAACCACCTCCTAGTTTCATTGATCTTTTCTATTTGTTTTTAGTCTTATTTCTGCTCTGATCTTTGTTACTTTTTCCTTCTACTAACTTCATTAGTTCTTTTTGTTTATTTTTGTTCCTTGAGCTATAAAGTAAGGTTGAGATTTTTCTTGTTTCTTGAGGTAGACATTTATTGCTATGAACTTCCCTCTTAGGACTACTTTATTCCAAAGGTTTTGTTATGCTGTATTTCTATTTCCAATTGTCTCAAGCTATGTCTTATTTCCCTTTCGACCCACTGGATGTTGAGTAATATGTTTAATCTCCACATACTTGTGAATCTTTCCAGTTTTCTTTTTGTAATTTCTCATTTTATATCACCAGAGTCAGAAAAGATGCTTCATGTGATTTCAATCTTAAATTTATTAAGATTTGTTTTAATGATCTATCCTGGAGAATGTTTCTTTTTTAAAATTTAAATTCAATATAGTTAACAATGTATTTTAGTTTCAGAGTCAGAGTTTAGTGATTAATCAGTTGCATATAACACCCAGTGGTCATTTTATCAAGTGCCCTCCTTAATGTCCATCACCCAGTTACCCCATTCCCCCTCGTCCCCTCCAACAGCAACCCTCAGTTTGTTTTCATAGTTAGGAGTCTCTTATAGTTTGTCTCCCTCTCTGATTTCATCTTATGATGAAATCTCCTTCTCCAATGATCCTCTTTTGTTTCTTAAATTCCCCATATGAGATCATATAATTGTCTTTCTGATTCATCTATTTTACTTAGCATAATACCCTCTAGTTCCATCCACATTGTTGCAAATGGTAAGATTTCATTTTTAGATGGCTGAGAAAAATTCCATTGTGTGTGTGTATACACACACACACACACACACACACACACACATATACCACATCTTCTTTATCCATTCATCTGTGGATGGACATCTGGACTTTTTCCATCGTTTGGCTACTGTGGACATTGAGGCTATAAACACTGGGGTGCAGGTTCTCCTCAAATTACTATGTTTGTATCCTTTGGATAAATACTTAGTAGTGCAATTGCTGGATTGTAGGGTAGCTATATTTCTTACTTTTTGAGGAACCTCCATATGGTTTTCTAGAGTGGCTGCACCAACTTGCATTCCCACCAACAGTGTAAGAAGGTTTTCCTTTCTCCACATCCTTTCTAACATTTGTTGTTTCCTGACTTGTTGATTTTGGCCTTTCTGACTGGTGTGAAGTGTTATCTTATGTGGTTTTGATTTGTATTCTGGAGAATGTTTTATGTGCATTTGAGAAGTATGTATTCTGTTGCTTTTGGATGAAATGTTCTGTATAAATCTGTAACATGCTGTATGGGCCAATGTTATTTTATTGAATTTCTGTCTGGGTGATTTATTCATTGATGTCAGTAGAGTATCAAAGTTCTCTACTATTAGTGTATTGCTATCTATTTCTCCCTTAGGTCTATTAATATTTGTTTTATATACCAGGTGCCCCTGTGTTGGGTATGTTGAGAAATCTTGTTGGATTGACTGACCTCTTTATCATTATATAATGATCTTGTCTATTATATTCTTTTCTTTTTTTTTAATTTTTAAAATTTCATTTCTTTTCAGTGTAACAGAATTCATAGTTTTACACCACACCCAGGGCTCCATGCAATGTGTGCCCTCCATAATACCCACCACCCCCAACCTCCCACCCCCTGCCCCTCCAAAATCCTCAGGTTGTTTTTCAGAGTCCATAGTCTCTCATGGTTCATCTCCCCCCCAATATTCTTTTCTTAAAAAAAGTCTAGATTTAAAGGAGACAATATAGGTATCCCAGCATTCCTAGGTTTTTATTTGCATGGAATATCTTTTTCAATCCCTTAACTTTCAGTCTATTTATATCCTTACATCAGAAGTGAGTCTCATAGGTAGCAAATAGATCAGTCTTGATTTTTTATACATTCGGCCACTCTGTCTTTTGACTGAAGAATTTATTTTATTTATATTTAAAGTAGTTACCGACAGGTATGTACTTATTGCCATTTTTAAATTATTTTCTGGCTATTTTGTAGTTCCTGTTTATTTTTTCTTCCTCTCTCCCTTTATGACTTGATGGCTTTCTTTAGTGGTGGGCTTAGATTCCTTTCTCTTTTGTATGTCTAACGTAGGTTTTTTGCTTTGTGCTTAATCAAGGATAACCTATAACAACTAATAGTCTAAGTTGATAATTATTTAAGTTTCATCACATTTTGAAGCTCTATATCTTTATTCTCTATATCTTTACTTTCCCTCCATTTTTAAAAGATTTTATTTTTATTTATTTGACACAGAGAGAGAGATCACAAGTAGGCAGAGAGGCAGGTAGAGACAAAGGGGGAAGCAGGTTCCCCGCTGAGTAGAGAGCCCGATGTGGGGCTCCATCCCAGGACCCTGACATCATGACCTGAGGCGAAAGGCAGAGGCTTAACCCACTGAGCCACCCAGGTGCCCCTACTCTCCCTCCATTTTGTTTTTATGTCACAATGTCTGTATTTTGTGTGTCCCTCAAAAAATTATTGTGGTTATAAGGATTTTTTCTATTTTTGTTTTTTAATCTTATACTAACTTTATAAGTGATCATTCCCACTTTTCTATATATATACCAGTGAAATTTATACTTTCATCGGTTTTCTTGTTACTAATTAGTGCCTCCTTCATTTTAACTTAAAGAAGTCCCTTTAACATTTCTTGTTAGGCTGGTCAAATAGTGATGAACTCCTCTAGCTTTTGCTTGTCTGGAAAACTTTTCATCTCTCCTTCAGTTTTGAAGGACATTGTTCCTGGGCAGAATATTCTTGGTTGGCAGTTTTTTTTTTTTTTTTCCTTTTAGCACTTTGAATAGATCATGCCATGTCCTCTGGCCTATAAAACTTCTACTGAGAAATCTGATACTTTTATGGGGGGGGGGTTCCCCTTGTATGTAACAAGTTGTTTTTCTCTTATTGCTTTTAATATTCTTTTGATTATAAAGTCTTTGGGTTACTCTTATATGGCTCTCTGGATCTGGATGTCTGCCTTCTACCCCAGAGATTCTGTTTTAATTTTTTTAGGTCACAGCCTGGTCAAGAGGAGATTTTAAAATTCTCCAGTGGATTTTAATGCACGATCAAGGTTGAGAACCACTGCTTTAAACCCACTCAGTCAGAAAGGGCTGTCTGAGCAAAACCTCCCCGTGGCAGAGCCAGCCCGGGTTTGGCTAAGAGTGCCATACTCACCTGCAGTACTTGAGAGGAGTCCCCGAAAACTCACTGCCATCAGACTCAGGCTCAGATCGGTTCTCAAAGTCAGAAATTCGAAACACAGATAAGCTGGCATTTACATAGCCAACCATGCACCTAAAAGAGAAAAAGAATTCTATAATTAGTTCTCTGATCACCTCTGCATCCAATTCCTAGAAGCTCTTCCTAGAATCTCTTGCACTTGTAAATGCCTTTAGCTTTGTCATAAGCACTCAAGTTAGGATATACTGAAAAACCTCGAGTATGTGGAATCAGGAACAAGTCATTCTTTTATTCCATTCTTCTTGTTCAGAATCATCATCCAGAACATCACTACCCCAATCAATACTTCAGTGAAATAGGTGAAAGACAACATTGCATGATTAGTAGGCAAGTCACTATTTCTTTCCTTAATGATGTAAACACACACACACACACACACAAACACATTCCTTTATTAATTAATATCTATACTCTGTCATAATCCCTCAAGTGTAACTGACTGGTGTTTCTATGCACCCCCTTCCCAAAACACGTCCCTTGCTACAGTCATGCTAGGCTACATTCTCTGCATATACCATATGCTTTCATGCCTCTGTTCAGGTTGTCTTTTCTCTTTTTTCTTCATTTCTTTCTAAGTAGAAATAGTGCTCATTTTTCAATGAGAAACTAAAATGGCACTCCTTCTGGGGAGATATCCTAATCCCACCAGAAAAAGACTCATTCCCTCTTCTGTATGGTGCTGCTGTACCTAACTGCACCATTACCATACAGCTTGTGCTTGATGTGCCTGCATGGATGGAGGTCTTCTCCTTTGGTTTTTGGAGCAGAGCAGGTGTCATAAGTATTTTTATGTTTTGTGTAGTGTAGGAATCCACTAAATATCAAATTCAACTGATTTCATTTGAGGAAAACTAAAGCATCAGAGATTCTATCAAGGTCTTAAGAATGGACCAGGAATAAAATTATTACCTACATATCTCACAGCTAAGCTTCTTGAGGACACATTTTCTATTCTGTACAAGGAGTCAGTATATTAAAATACTAAAAACTTGGGTTTGAGGGTCAAACTGTAGCTCTTCTGCTTTCTAGCCATGCAAATTTGGCAAGTTATGTAACTTCATTAAACAACAGAAGTGCCTACCTCATAGCGTCATTATGGGGATTAAACGAAATGATACATGTAAAGTGAGTGATAGAGTGTCTAGCATATAGCAAGATCTTAATTAAATGTGAGTGGCTACTATTAATTTTATTTCTTGTACCTTACAGAAGGTCAATAAATAATTATTGATTTAATGAATAAATCATAGCTTTCAAATTCTCTTCATTAACTTGTCTGGCATGATTATTCCAAGCTGCTGAACACCAAATCAAAATGATGATACACAGGTAGTTCTGAGAGGACATAAGTTCTGTGTGTTGTCTTGATCAAGACCAATCACTGAGGTTTTATCAGGGCCTTAAAAAAATGAACAAAGCAGAAGGACCCATTTGTCAAGTCACTCATGGGTGAAACACATGGTTAGTGGGTGTGTAATATGCCTTAATCCAACTGGCTGCAGGTCTCCCCTACCACTCCTTAGAAGGGTAATTTGGAATAATGTCTCCCTCGTCTTTGAACTGCCTAGAACATGACATGAAAGCAAATGAGTGCTTTGATGATTATTAGCTGTCATAGAGAGGGAGACAGTTTTTGTGAACTATAGAATATAGCAGAGTCTTCTCAGGAGCCAAACAATGAGAGAGGAAAGGTGCTCTGGAAACTTGCAGAAAGCAGGCCCAACACTGAAATGAAATATTCACAAGCCTCCTGCACTCTTTCTTAACCCAAAGCAGCCCTGCAGTTTTATTGAGATTAAAGCTGTGGCTTAATGGCTGCTCTGTCCAAAAACTCAATTGAGGAAAAATCTAAATTTAAGTAAAATACCAGTCTCACAGACAACACTCTCCTTTCAAAATAAAGAGGATGTATCTTTGAACTATTTATTAAGCATATTCATGTAATGTCAGTTATAAATCCAGCTTGAAAATGTGTTTGGTTCTTTGCTCCTGTGTACAAAGCATCACACATGGACGTATGACATGTATACACAGTTATTGGCTGCGTAAGTCTTCCTTCCATATCCTTTCCATAATCAGGGAAGAAGAGGGACTGCTAATACTGAACTGCTTGAGCATTTCTCAAAGTCTTTTCACTGTGGTAGAATCTTAGCTATTGCCCACAATAAATAGTTAAGGTAGTCACAATTCAGGGAAATGAGATTTCTCACAGTTCCCTGTATGAAGGGCATTCATGTGTCAATGTGGAGGCCATAGACAGCAGCAGATCCCATGTCTCCCTATCTGTTGGCAAGAGATCACCACACCCTCAATGTGGCACACCACAAGCTCCGAGTTAGAGGAAAGATGAAGCTACACTGATGATCAGGCAGTAAGAGATAGAAAAAAACTATTAGACAAAGGAAGGGTTTCTGTAAATATAAAACAAGTTAATTTTCTTAAGGGGCCAGTAGATGGCGTCTGAAGGCATTTCCAAGAAAGGAGATTGAGAAAATATGTTATGTAAGGATAGTATTGTTTGAATTAGGATACATGCCTTTTCCAAGGAACTTCTGTAAAGACCATATTCATTGAGAATTCTGGTTTTAAAACCATTCATGACTTTTTAAATCCTTTAAGAAAAAAAGTGAACTAGTGATAATTACTAGTCAGTTTTAAGGGAAAGAAAAGAACGTGAAGTTGACTTTTGAGTTTGTAGATTCCAGATCAAACTTACTGTGGAGTGTTGTTGAATTTTGCTATTAAATTTGCCTTTGAGATTTTAGATCTAGATCATTCACAAAGAGAATGGGATAGGGCTCAAATGATGAAAAAGCTAGAAGAAATAAGATCTGGTTTATGCATTTAAAGTCAAATGTGCCTTAGATCATAAATGACAAATTTATAAAATTATCTACAGATAATTGGGCTAATGAGATAAGGACAGAAGAAAGTGGACTCCTGACTTATTGCAATAAAAATGCCAGACATTATGCTGAGTGAAATAAGTCAAGCAGAGAGAGTCAATTATCATATGGTTTCACTTATTTGTGGAGCATAACAAATAACATGGAGGACATAGGGAGATGGAGAGGAGAAGGGAGTTGAGGAAAATTGGAAGGGGAGGTGAACCATGAGAGACTATGGACTCTGAAAAACAACCTGAGGGTTTTGAAGGGGCGGGGGGTGGGAGGTTGGGGGAGCCAGGTGGTGGGTATTAAGGAGGGCACGTATTGCATGGAGCACTGGGTGTGGTGCAAAAACAATGAATTCTGTTACACTGAAAAGAAATTTTAAAAAATGCCAGACATTATGAAAAAAGAAAGATTAAATCTCTATACAGTCAGCTTTATGTTTTTAAATACAATTTTACAATTGGTTATGCTGTTGATCTATTGATTAGATTACAATTTACAAAAATATATTACTTTATTGAGATATTTGTGGTTCATTCTGTGACAGTTTGAGCATCGTGTCCTTGATCAAGTCTCTAAGTCCTTATGATTTCACTATTTCTTCATGAAAACCAGCTTTGATTTAGATCACTAAATCAGATATATATCTCACAGTAATCCTAAAGCCTGCACATATTCTTAGGGAATGTTCCCCAACTCTAGCCTGATAACAAAATAATTGGTTTGTTAAAATGTTCAGTGGATGGGGGGGCTCAAAATGATTTTTTGGTGCTATATGAAAAATAATTTTAGTTTATTGATTAAAACTATTCTGTCAACCAGAGTTAAATTTCATAGTCTATACCTTCAATTTCACTTCATAATTTGTCTCCTGATGCATATCCAAAGTTGATTTTAGTTTTCTAAGTGCTTTTCTAGAGGGCTCATGTGACGATTTCCTGAAAGAGGAAGTCACTTTATTTTGCAAACAGTGAGCAATCTGAGCATGGGCATTGGTTCAGGAATCTACCTAGGCAGGCTGCCGCCAAAAAGAATTGTCTTAAGATTAAAAATTTCCCATATATCCACTGTGTGGAGAACACTGCCTCAACTCACAGTATTCCTCCCATGTTCAGATCTGGCTGGACAATAAGAAAATCTTCCCCTCTATGCCACTAAAGATGTTTTCACTGAGCACTCATGAGAGTAGGGAGATACAGTCAGGAATGTCTGACACATCCTTTCATAGGGATAGAGGCATGTGAACTGAGTCACTCTGGACATATGCATGAAATTCTCCTCTTTAGAGTAACCAGGGGAAGCTGAAAAAACAGAAGGAGGCACTGAGGTACTCTGGAGTTTTGGAGGTTGGTTTGGTTGGAGCACTTTTAATTTAGAGTCAGCCTCAATTGAAATAAGGCATTTCTATGGGTGAATTAAATAATAATAAGTATAATTTGACTATGCACATGCTACCTCACAAGCCTGTAACATTCTAAAATTTGACAATGATGCTCCTCTATGAGTTCATTTCTAAAGCATTTCCGAATTGGAAAAACAACAACAACAAACAAACCTTAAAAAGGATAATAAGGTAGCTGGTCGGGCAGAACATAAGATTCATGAAGAAACTTATACCAAAGCAACTATTTGCAAACAAGAAAAATGACCAATGGATTCGAAGATAGAAGGTAGATCTATAAATATTCAAAGTGGCAGAAGGCTCTTACGTGAAAGATGATATATAAAAAATAGCCCAGGAGAGCCCAATAAACCTAAATCAAGGAGACTCTTAGGTCTCCATGAACATTGTCTTAAATCTAATAAGCTGTCAACATTCTAAAGCTTTGATTCACTATCAACGGCACATAAATGTTCCCGTATTATTTTCAGGTTCGGGTTTCCCCCACGAACCAAAACAGGTTTCATTACATTTGTAGTCCAAGAAGAATTTAAATAACCACTGGAACTTAAACCCCCAGAGAATTTTCTTCTGTTGGATAAGCTAAATAAGCATTATGTGGCAATGGCCCCCAGGACTGTGTGGTTCAGGATGGAGAGCACTGTATGAGTCTAGGCTTTGCCTTCATGTGGGTTCCATCAGTTGCTCCACCTTGTGATTCTGGATTTAACCTCTCAGTCTCTTTCTGCTCTTCAAAGTGAGGGTAATAATGCATGTCCCAGTCCTGGTGTTGTTTTGAGAATCAAATGCAAAACAAACGGGAAAGTGATTTAAACAAAGGCAAGCTTTTCTAGGCTCAGTCAAACAGAGGATGTTGGCAACAGTTAAAATTAGAAAGACTACATGAGTAATATAGTATGTCTTTAAGTCTCTTAAAATGGGATGGTTCACTTGAAGTTGCTAGATAATTAGTGTCTAATGGCCACATGGTTATTATAGTAAAGAACTTTATAGAAGCCTCTTCAAATAGCTGGATTGTAAGTTTTACTGCATCCATGCCTTAGAGCAGTTAAGTAGGATTAATAATGAAATTGGACCTAGGCCAGGGGTACATGAATTTGATTGACTTGATTTGGTAGCACTTTATTCCTTGGGGCTAATCTAACTACAGTAGTTATATGGATTAGTTTCATTCTGACTGGTAAACTAGGAAGCAGGGCTGCCTGTGCGAGTAGTCATAGCCCATGTGGGATGATTTCTGGAACACTGAAAAGTCTCCCAAAGCATACTCTACTCTGACTTACAGACATCTAAATTCCACAATTAGAACTGGACTATTTTTACTTTAGCCAAAGAAGAATTTTTCTCCTATTATAAAGGATATAGAAATGAAATCTAGGGGATGTGTTATAATTTTGCCTGGGCTTTCCCTGACCAGAAATACCCAGAAAGCCATGACTTTTGGGGATCACTTAGGTGATGCAACAGAATTGAATTTGCCTGAGATAATATGTACCTTGGTCAGGTCAATAGCCAGGAAAGAATCATTCAGTTACTTATTCCACAAATATTTATTGAGTACCTACAGGATACTTATCACATGGTTGCACATTTCTGGTGCAGAATTTGTAGAGTCTCCATATGATGTCACAAGAGGAATCAGATTGTAACTGTCCTCTTACAAACTTATAAAAATGGCATAACTATATACTATATCATGTGCTACTTGTTTTGGCTTACCCATATTAGCATACTGTACATTTCTGAATTCATAGCGGGCAGGGGTTAGGTGTAGGGGAAATCATTAATTCCACCTAAAATTTACCTGTCTCTTGACAGGTAGTTGAGCCCCATCTCTTCAGTGGATCAGGATGTGTTTTCCTTGGCTGCAAGTGTCCTCATAACTTCACCTCCCCCACTATTGTCCT
This sequence comes from Mellivora capensis, assembly GCA_004024625.1. NCBI lineage: Eukaryota > Metazoa > Chordata > Mammalia > Carnivora > Mustelidae > Mellivora > Mellivora capensis. The sequence continues at coordinate 27,635 of PISX010022041.1, forward strand.
TCTCATCCTGGATTGCTCCAATGCAGAAGCTTTTGACTGAGTGTACCAGCATCACACAGTGCACTGGAAATGGGGATTTCATGATAGTTTTATGACAAACTTACTTTTGTCCAGCTTCTCCTTGGCCTGCACAAGGTCCATACTTATAAGCATACACCAAGCGAGGGATAAAGTCAGATGTTATCGCTATGACAAATGCATTTGTGATAACCGAGAGAATTCCAATGCCTTCAAGAATTCCATACCAAATTCCTATTCAAAGAGAAGTGTTATATTAGTTCCAGACACAACAGCAGGAATAACAGTATGACACCAACTGGGGAACTCATTCAAATAGTCCTTTCCATGGGTTCATTAAAATCCTAAATACACTTGTCACCAAGAGTAAGAATTTGTACTTGTAAACACCTTGGCATTGAAGGAGTTTCGGGGAAAGTGTCAATGCTCATGACTTAATGAGTCAGTCAGGATCAGACTTAAGTCAGAGTTCCAGTCAGCAATAAAGCACCAACACATTATCCAATAAGATGAGCACTTCCACTGTCAAGCCTCTATGAGAATGGGAGCTCCTGAAGGGTGCTGACATCTGGGTGGGCCCAGTGCCCGTTGCACTGACCTAGGATAGGTGCTCACTGAATGTGGTTTCTTTCATATGGAGGTTAGAGACTGCTGTGAGCCATGTACATCTATATTCAATTCTCTTCCATATACACTGAGTGCCTGCTAGTTCTGTTCTAAGCATTTGATGCAGAAGTAAATAAAAGATCATCTCTGATCTCAGGCAGTGCTCAAGAGGCAGCATTTGATTAGACTCAGCCTTTCCTGTCAAAGACCGAAGGCCATCTCTGTCTTTAGAAAGACTGGATTATGCTTTATGTGATTCAGGGAAACATTTGGGCAAAATAAAGCAAATGGAAGATTACTTTAAAAAGGAAATAAGCAATAATAAATCAAAATTCTAGATTCCAAGTTCAAATAAAATTTGAAAATCTATTTAAGCACAAATTCTCTAGTATTGGAAATTATAAATTTCCAAATAGGTACTTTTACTTCTTGTCTCATATTATTTAAAGCTAATATAATTATTCTTTTGCAAGAATAAGTTAAATCATCTTACATGGAAACCACAAGTAAAAATCTAGAGTTGGTGTTTGTTTTTATTTTATCCACCATATGGTTAATATCTTTAAGACATTTCAAATCCAACTTACCTATGTCTTTGGCCCTTGAAGCTAAAGGTCGCCTCCACTGTGTGACAAATTTGTAGGCATCAAGTCGAATTTCAATTATGTTATTCAGTAAGGCCAGAAGTGGTGCTAGGGGAAAAGCTGCCACAAAGATAGTTGTGAATCCAAACTGAAGAACTAGAGAAGAAAAGAGGAAAAAGAACAGAGTCTTGGTTTTCCATTACTATTTTCAAAAGGATAATAATTTGAAAGTGTCCTTGTCTTCACCCATATTTTTTCCAATATTAAGCCCAGGAAACATCTCTTTCACAAAGATGGTCAGGATGCTGGAAAAAGAGGCATTACCTGGATCTGGAAGAATGACATCCTAGGAGCAATGATCATACCTAGGATCCAGATCGTTTTCTAAGTACCATTGTCTAATAAAAGGTACACAGCTCCTTGAAAAAAATGTTTGATTCCAGAGCCATGGCAGGAAAATACAAGGGTAGGCTGGAATATCTCATAATGCCAGAAAGTTAGGAAGTCCTTGAAATGGAATGGGGAGCATATCAGTAGGACACAGGACAAACCTGAAGGAGCTTCCAATGGCAAAAGTGGGAACAATATATACAACAAAATAAATGACAGTATTGTGTTAAATCTGAAGACTAAATATCTAATATACTAATATAATGCTGGTATAAATAACTGGATAAATGGGGGAGAAGGGACAGCTCCTCCCTATGGCAGAATTTTAATTAATAAATTAGAAAATAAATGCATAAAAATAAATATAAAAGAAATGATAAAGATACAAAATCACTGTTAGTCAAAAACATTACAGTAATTATTACAGGCAAAAACCACCAAAGAATGCTAAAGTTAATAGGGGGAATTATAGTTAAAAAAATAGGACATTTGTATATTCTCAAAGTATCTCCCTACGTGAGAGTAATTACAGAGAAAAAAAACATATTTTTTTGGGGGGGGGACCAGTGGAAAAACCTGGTAGTCAAAATTACTTGTAATAAGACATATTGACATCTCATGCTCCTGTTATGATAATACTGAGCATACATCATTTCTGTGGTGATCTTGCCAAAAAAGGCATAACCTCAACCTAATCATGAGAAAACATTAGATAAACCCAAATTGAAGGACCTTCTACTGAACTCTAAGCCAGTACTCTTCAAGTGTATCAAGATCATGAAAAACAAAGAACTGTCCTAGATTGGAAGAAACTAAGGAGATACAACATTTAAATGCAATGTTGGATCCAGGATGGGTCATGGACAAGAAAAATTTAAAAGAAAAACCTGGTAATATTAATACAAGGTTTGGGATTAGTTAATAGTGTATTAATGGTTATTTTCTGGTTTCAATAAATATATAACATATTAGGGGAAATAAGGTGACAAGTATAGGGGAACTCTATTATTTTTGCAACTTTGCAAAATAAAATGTTAAAAAACAAACTCAAACAAACAAACAAACAAAGAGGCAGTCCCTGATGCAAAGCAACCAGAGAGCATAACTGAAAATTTAAAAATACAATTTATTGGGTATTGTGGACTGCAAAAAAGTACTTGGCTAAATGAATGACTGTATAGCTTGTTTTTGCTTTTTTTAGACTATTTTAGAAACTAATAATGACTAATACTTATATACCATTTCTATGTAACAGCCACTGTTCTAATTACTTCACATATATTAGCTCATTTAGTTTTCATAATAACCCTATTGTATTGGCATTATTATTACCCTTACTTTACGGGTGAGGAAACGGAGGCACTAAGAGGTCAAATAACTTGCTTGACACACAACTAAGAAGCAATTCCAACGTGGGTAATGGGGTTCCAGAGTCCTGAAGAGTCAGTCCATTTACCTCATCTCTGTGGCACTGCCACCTCCAGGGTGTCACCCACGCTGGATCACATTCATACTCCATGCCTATGCTTCACCCACCAATAGACACAGCCATCTCCCTTAGTTTTCCCCTTAGTGTCATCTTTTTGTTGACTTCTTTCCTTGGGTCAGTACATCTACTTTCATGACTTCATTATTATCTCTCTGACAAGGATTCTCAATTCTGTCTCGCACCCTGAATCTTATCAGGGAGTTTCCAGTTGTCTGCTATCACACTATAGAAGCAGCACTCTCCAAACCCTGATTCAATCTTAAACCTCAATCCCTCATCCTTAAATCTGTTTCTCCCTTCATGTCTTCCTTCCCTTCAGATTTGTCTTGCACAAAAACCAAGTCTCCACTCTCTCTACTGGAGTTCAGACACTCCTGTTCTAACTGACTTCTCTTTCTCAGATTTTCACCTCCTTCCCCCATCTCACTGCTGTCAATATTGGTTAAAGCCCATAAAGAATCATCAATCTTCTCTCTATTCTGAACATTTCAGAAGGTTCTCATTGCCTATAGATTCCAATTATTGCCTATAAATCCCAAACTTTTCACTGTGCCATTCAAGGATCTTCCAAGCCTCACGTCCAAACATACCTCATGCCTAGCCAGGTTTCCCAAGCAATCCTCTACTTTGGCCACACCAAACTTCTGGTTTTATGGAGTCATATACTTAGCATTTTTACTCATACTTTGGTGAAGTTCTATTCTTCCTTCAAGCCTAAACTCAGTGTGGCCTCTCCTAGAACTTCTCATAATTGTAATTAACTATTGCTTCCTTAGTAGCTTCTACAACTCCGCTTATATTGGAGAACTTATTTTGTCTTGATTTTATGGCTCTTTCCCTGTATGGTACTGACTCTTATGTTTCAGTCTTTGACTCATTTTGAGTTAATTTTCATGAGTAATGTAAGACAGGGGTTCAATTTAATTTTTCTGCATGTGTTTATACAGTTTTTTCTAACACCATTTGTTGAAGAGACTATCCTTTCCCCATTAAGTTATTCTTGGTTCTCTTGTTGAATATTAGTTGACCAAACATGAAGATGTTTAATTCTGGCTTTTCTGTTATATTCCATTGTTTATGTGTATTATTTTACTCCAGTAAGATACTGTTTTTGTTAATACAGATTTATAATACAGTTTGAAATCAGAACGTGTGATATTTCCAGCTTTGTTCTTTTTCCTCAGGACTGTGTTGGCTATTTGAATTCTTCTGTGGTTCCATACAGATTTTAGTTTTTTTTCTTTTTTTTTTTTTTTGTTAAAGATTTTATTTCTTTGAGGGGGGCAGGGCACAAGCAGGCAGAAGGTTAGAGGAAGAGAGAGAAGCACACTCCTCGCTGAGTGGGGAACCCAATGCAGGGCTTCATAACAGGCCCAAGATCATGACCTGAGCTGAAGGCAGCTGCTTAACTGATGAAGGCACCCAGGTTCCCTGTTTTTTTTTTTTCTTTTGTTTTGTTTTGTCTGTTTTTTGGTTTTTGTTCTGTTTCTGTGAAGAATGCTATTGGTATTTTAATGGGGATTGCATTGACTCTACAGATGGCTTAGGGTAGTATGGACATTTTAACAACATTAATTCTTCCAATCCATGAACAGAGGACAGGTCTCTCCATTTGTGTCTTTTCAGTCTCATTCAGCAAAGTCTTATAGGATTCACTGTACAGATCTTTCACTTTCTTTGTTAATTTTATTCCTAGGTGTAGGTTTTGATGCTATTCTAGGTGGGGTAGCTTGCTTTCTCT
>PISX010022042.1:0-32482 GCA_004024625.1 Mellivora capensis
TCCAATATACCTTCTGCTCCCCTCTCTCTTTCTTCTTCTTCTGGAATCCCAATTATTCTAATGTTGTTTCGTCTTATGGTGTCACTTATCTCTCGAATTCTCCCCTCGTGGTCCAGTAGCTGTTTGTCCCTCTTTTGCTCAGCTTCTTTATTCTCTGTCATTTGGTCTTCTATATCACTAATTCTTTCTCCTGCCTCATATATCCTAGCAGTAAGAGCCTCCATTTCTTATTGCACCTCATTAATAGCATTTTTTATTTCAACTTGGTTAGATTTTAGTTCTTTTATTTCTCCAGAATGGGCTTTTTTATCTCCAGAGAGGGTTTCTCTAATATCTTCCATGCCTTTTTCGAGCTTGGCTAGAACCTTGAGAATCGTCATTCCGAACTCTAGATCTGACATATTCCCAATGTCTGTATTGATTAGGTCCCTAGCCTTTGGTATTGCCTCTTGTTCTTTTTTTTGTGGTGAGTTTTTCCTCCTTGTCATTTTTTCCAGATAAGAGTATATGAAGGAACAAAAAAAATACTAAAAGGTTGGAAAAGACCCCAAGAAAATGCCCTTTAACCAAATCAGAAGACACCCCAAATCGTGTGTGGGGGGGGGGATAAAGGGGATAAAAAGAAGTTGAGAAAAAAAAATTTTAAAAAAAGAAAACAAAAAGAAAAAATATAAAAAAGAAAAAAATATATGTATATATTAGACTGGTGACTAGAACAGGGTCACCCACTTAATTGTGGGATATTTTGGTTTCTTAGAAGAAAGTACCTCCCAAAATTTTAAAGAATGAGAAACGTATATAAGGGTAATGACAGTGAAGGGGTGGAATATGCCTATAAAGATAAAAAAACAAAAACAATTTTTTTAATTTCTAAAAAAAAAAAAGAGTTGCTTAAGTTGTTTGGGAGAATAAAGAAAAAGAAAGTGGAGAGAATTTGCTCAGGCTGGAGACTAGATCAAGCCCGGAGCTAGATTTAGGGTATATTTTGATCCACTAGAGGAAGTTGTACATCAAATATTTTAGAAGAAAAAACCTTTATGTGAATACAAAAAAATCAAGTTAAATATGATGAAGGATAAAATATGACTATAATAATGAAGGTTCAAAAAAGATTTTTTTTTGGAAAGATATTGTTAAGATAAACTAAAAAATGTTAAAAAAGAAAAGGGTAGGAGGACATGGGGAGATGGAGAGGAGAAGGGTGTTGAGGGAAATTGGGGGGGAGATGAACCATGAGAGACTATGGATTCTGAAAAATAACCTGAGGGTTTTGAAGGGGCGGGGGGTGGGAGGTTGGGGGAGCCAGGTGGTGGGTATTATGGAGGGCACTCATTGCATGGAGCACTGGGTGTGGTGTAAAACTATGAATTCTGTTACGCTGAAAAGAAATTATATATATATATATATATATATATATATATATATATATATATATATATAAGAAAAGGGTAAAAGTTAAAAAATTTAGCAGAAAAAGAAAAAAAATAAAATTAAAGAAAAAATTAAATTAACTGCAAGACTAAAGAATCATGGGGAGAAAGCCATGAATTCCGCATTTTGCTTTCTTCTCCTCTGGAGTTCCACTGCTCTTCTTGTTAAGTGAACTTGGTCTTGGCTGGATTTCTTGTTATTCTTCTGAGGGATGGGCCTGTCATAGTGATTCTCACGTGTCTTTGCCAGAGGCAGAGTTACATCGCCTTTACCGGGGCCGGGCTAAGGAATTCGCTCGGTTTTGCTTTCAGGAGCTTTTGTTCCCTGAACGCTCTCCGTAGAGTCCAGAGGATGGGAATGAAAATGGCGACCTCCCAATCTCCGGCCCGGAGGAGCCAAGAACTCGGGGCCCCACTCCTCAGTGCGCCCTCAGAGAAAAGCCCCAGTCACTCCCATCTCCCTGGCCTCCGGCCGCACTCCGAGCTCACCCAGCCTGCGACCGGTTCAAGGTAACCCCGAGCTGATAGCTCACTTCTCAGTTCTGTCCCTGTAGCCAGCTTCCCCGCTCCAATACCTGCGAGCTCTTCGACACTCAGACACCCCTGATCCTTCTGTGACCCTGCGGGACACAGTGAAGAATGGGCTTCACCCCGGTTTAGCCTCTGGAGTGATGTCCCTCCATGGAGAAGACTTTTAAAAGTCCCGATTTAGTGCTCCGTTGCTCTGCCGCTTGCCGGGAGCCGGCCCCTCCCCCGCGGTCTATCTTCCCCTCACTTTGGATTCACTTCTCTGCCCGTCCTACCTTTCAGAACGTGGTCAATTTTCTGTTTCCAGAATTGCTGTTCTTCCTCTCTTCGATCTCTCATTGGATTTGTGGTGTTCGCAATGGTTTGATAAGCTATCTAGCTGATCTCCTGCTACCTGATGTAGTCTCAGCCTGCCACTGCTCCACCATCTTGACTCCTCCCCCTTTCATTATCTTTTTGAAATTTATGTAAATCTTTTAAAAAGCTAAGTAAAATCCTGCCAGCTTTACAAGCCAGAAATGTCTTTCTCAAGGGCCTGGGAACCCTCTCTTTGAAATGTAATTATCAAGAATATAAAACCCCTATCTCCCATTCTCTCTGGGAGGGCAGGAGCCTAACTTCAGCAGGCTTCTTGCTCCAAGTTGTTAAACAACCTCTTCTAATAAAAATATGAGAAGGTTAAAATATATATATATGAGAAGGTTTTCATAATCCTTTTTAGATAAATCCAGTAACCTAACACATCTCAACTACCCAGTGAATTTAAGATGAATTACGTGTGATGACTGGTGCTGTCAAGTCCTCTTACTCTAGAACTGCTGTTGTTTATCTTGGAGATATGTATATAATTTGCTCGCCTATGTAAAAGGGGGAGATCGCTTTCTGTCCCCAAAATCTCTCCGTAGATTGCCTGTGATGCGCATCAAACTCTGATTTAATGTCTTTAATAATAAAATAGTTTTCTTTCTCTACTACCTTTGTGAAGAGACTTTCTAGGTAGTAAAGATGCTTTTTTTTTTTTTAATTAAATATCCCAAACAAGAGCAAGGATAGACTCAAAGAAAATTTAGTTAAGAAATGATTGTGGTATTCCAAGGTAGGTAACAGTAGTTTCCAGCACGTATAGCAGTGAAGACTAAAATAAGTTTTAGGGCACCTGGGTGGCTCAGTGGGTTAAGCCGCTGCCTTTGGCTCAGGTCATGATCTCAGGGTCCTGGGATCGAGTCTCGAATCGGGCTCTCTGCTCAGCAGGGAGCCTGCTTCCCTTCCTCCCTCTGCCTGCCTCTCTGCCTACTTGTGATCTCTCTCTGTCAAATAGATAAATAAAATCTTTAAAAAAAATAAAATAAGTTTTATTAGGGCAGGAGCTCTGAGGTTTTTGCATCTAACAATAAAAGTGTCATGTAGCCAAAATCGTTCATTCTTTTATTCTTTTATTCATTCAACTAAAAGTTCTTTACTATCTTTCAGATATGAGCATAGACCTTAACCAAAATTTAAATGACTAATGCTGATGCTATTTACCAAATTTCAAAGTCTTTTAAATTTTTTCTGATGATTCAGATGGCATGCTTCTTAATTCTCCTAGGTTCTCAGTTAGCATACAAGATGCAAAGCTAATTTATTCAATTTTAAATGATTTCTGGGAGCTTTTTTATAAGTTATCAAATCAAAGATTAAACTTTATTCACCATTATTAAAAGCATATTCAGTACTAAAATATATGAAACTATATATGTACATGAGAGTAAAATAATGACAATGATACATAATAACACAAGCTTTAAAAATAAGTTTATTAAATTTTGTGTCCTCACTATTTATATAGAAACTTTGGTAGCTTTTTTTTTTTTTTGAGGTGAAGAAGACATAAAAAAGAAGAAAAAGTGAAACATCTTGGGTGATTTTTCCCAAGGTAGGAAAAACAGGTATAACTGGTAATTTCCAATCTGACTCACACTTTTTGTCAACCATTCTGATAGGAGTCAGAAGGAAGATAACAGTACTGCAATTTTATAAGGCGTCTTTGTCCTTTGTCTGTGTCCATTATTTGAAACTCAGAAAAGTCCAGGCTTTAGCTAAAAATAAAATCCCATAAAATGAATATTAATAAGAGTAATAAGTGAGACTCATTGAAACCAATAGAGACCTAAGAGCTACTTGAGCATTTTGTTCAGCATAATCGTCACTCCAGATGGTTTCTATGAACGTACTCTGATCTGCAACAATCCAGTATAACTCTGAACCTCTTGAAACATGGCAATTTCGTTTTCCTAGAACAGGGAAATGAAAATATGCGAGGTCTTGCACCAATTTCTGGGCCAGCACTGGGACTAGCTCTTGGCAATCTAATTATGCCAGACAAGAGGGAGTGATTTTTATCTTCCAAACTGGTTTTTATTTTATTAACATTTAATAAATTCTACTGAGAAACAGGAATTCTAATGACAAGCAAAAGTAAACATCCACATAGCTAAACCAAAACCTGAAATAATTATGTATACATGCTATTTTGCCCTATAAAAATCCCCCAGTGAGGATATAAGAGTTCCTAAATCATTCAGAAGGGTTATCTACACTAGTTGAATCCATTCAAAGATTGTTCAACTTCCTGGTTTTTGTTGATAGAGCTAAGACAATCCTTTCAGTGAAGGACAATACTTTGGAGTAGAAAGAGATCCATATTTGAAATCAGAATACATAGGGTCCTTGATTTCTAGGCATATAAACTTAGGCAATGAGGTGACATTATACTGAGTATCTCCTCTTCTGCAAAATAAAAGTAATGTTAATAACATTTCCCCTGTGTAACAGAAGAGTTGAATGAGAGGATGCAATTAAAAGAACCTTGGAAACAGCAAGATGTTTCTAAACATAAGGCATATTATTACTTCATTATTGAAAACATTGATTACAAAGTATCAAAATAGATTATAAATGCACAAAGAAAAATTTTTATTTCTTTATGCGATCTCTAGGGATCTATAAAAATCTATAAAGTCATTTAAAATGTGACAATAATGGGCACTTGGATAACTCAGTTGGTTAAGCATCTGCCTTTGGCTCAGGTCATGATCCCAGGGTCCTGGGATAAGCCCCATGTAGGCCTCCCTGATCAGTGGGGAGCCTGCTTCTCCCGATCCACCCTGCTCATGCTCTTTCTCTCTCTCTCTCTCTCAAATAAATAAATAAAATCTTTTAAAAAATGTGACAGTAATCCAAGAAACAAATAGTGCTCTTTTTTTAGTTTTGGGTTTTTTTAAAAAAGATTTTATTTATTTATTTATTTGACACACAGAAGACGGCACAAGCAGGGGAGAGGTAGGCAGAGGGAGAGGCAGAAGCAGACTCCTCACAGAGCAGACAGCCCATGGGGGACCTTGACCCCAGCCAAAGGCAGAGGCCTAATAGAATGAGTCACCCAGGTGCCCCCCTTTTTTTTGTTTTCTAAGAAGAGACTTGGGTAGGTGAGGGTCAGTGTTGGTGGGAACAAAGTCTGAATTATTAGCAATATATACCTAATGTCCACCTCTTAGTATATAACTTCATGTGGAATATTAATGAATGTCATATTATATAATTAACACTTCAGTGATCATAAATGTATTATTATATTGCCATGTTCTTGCTTAAAGGGATTGGCAAAGAAAAGTCTCTGCCTAAAGATGAAAAGTCCTTTTGAAGGTGAAAATCATATTCACACTCTCTCCTCACTCATTAATTTGAAAAATTATTTATTGAGTTCCTTTCTTATTTATTGCTGTGTCTCCTTTGCCTAAAATTGTCCCGGGTACAATTAATCTTTGTTGAATGAATAGATATAAATGTGTATTCTATGTTTATCCATTTGCTCATACTTTTTGTACTACCACATGTGGTAGCCCTGATAGAATGCTCTATATCTGAAAAGTACAAGCAAGTCACTTCCAAGTGACTCAGGACAAAGACTTGGGGTCATCCCTGACTCCTCTCTTTCTCTCATACCTCATATCCAATTTTGTTATAAAATTCTGTTAGGTTGATCTTCAAAGGTTATGCCAACTCTGACAGTTTCTCACCCCCTGAATGGCCACAGCCTTTCTTGGAACCATCATCATTTCTTACCTTGAATACGACTAATAGCTTCCTAATTGGAAGTTCCCCCTTCACCTACCATTGCTCCCTTATAGTCTATTATTATCAAAACAAAATAAAGATATACTTTTTTATGATTTGACATTTATATATATTGTGAAGTTATCACTACAATGAATCTAGTTAACATCTGCCGCCACAAAGTTACAGAATTTTTTCTTTGTGATGAAGAGTTTTAAGATTTATTCACCTTAACAACTCTCCAATATGTACTACAGTTTTGTTAACTGTAGTCACCATGTTGTACATTATGTGCTCATGACTAATTTATTTTATATCTGTAAGTTTGTACCTTTTGATGCCCTTCACCCATTTTGCCCATATCTGTCCTCCACCTCTGGCAACCACCAATCTGTTCTCTGTATCTATGAAGTTGGTTTTTGTTTTTGTTTTTTAGATTCTACATATAATTGGGATTATATGGTACTTGTTTTACTCAGTCTGACTTAATTTCACTTAGCATAATACCCACAGGGTCCATCCATGTTGCTGGAAATGGCAATATTTCATTCTGTCTTCATAGCTGAATAATATTCCATTGTATAATACACCTCACATTTGCTCCATCTATTCATCAGTTAATGGACTCTTAGGTTGTTTTTATATTCTGGCTATTATAAATAATGATACAGTGAACATGGGAGTGCACACATCTTTTTGAGTTAGTGTTTTGCTTTCTTTGGACAAATACCTAGAAGAGGAATTACTGGGTCATATAGTTCTATTTTTTTAATTTTTTGAGAAATCTTCATACTGTTTTCTGTAGTGGCTTACCGATTTACATTCCCACTAACAGTGAACAATGGTTCCCTTTTCTCCACATCCTCTCTAACACGTGTTATTTCTTGCCATTTTCATAATAACCACTTCAACAGGTGTGAAGTAATATCTCATTGTGGTTTTGGTTTATATTTCCCTGATGATTGGTAATGTTGAGCATTTTTTCATCTACCTGTTGACCTTTTGTCTGTCTTTTTTTGGGAAAATGTCTATTTAAATCTTCTGCCCATTTTTAAATCACGTTGTTTGTTGTGGGTTTTTTATTTGTTTTTGTTTGTTTGCTATTGAGTTATATAATTTCTTTATATATTTTGGATATTATCCTTTTATCAGATATGTATAATTGCAAATATTGTCTCCCATTAAGTATATTATCTTTTCATATGGCCTCCTCTGCTAAGCAGAGATGTCCTTTTAAGAAAAAAAAAAAGTCACATCCTGTGACTTACCTGCTCAAAATCATACTGTAGCTTCCCTTTCTTCAGCATAAAAACCAGAGGCCTCTGAATGACATATATATTGGATTAAATAGAATCCTCAAAAAAAATATGTCTATTTGGAGTTACAAAACATGACTTATTTAGAAAATGTCTTTGCAGATGAAACCAAGTTAAGGTAAGGTTATGGTGAATTAGAGTGAACTTTCATTCAATAATTGGTATCATAAGAAGAAGGAAATTTGAACACAAAGACATACAGGAAGAACACCATGTGACTGTGGAGGCAGAGAGTAGAATGATATAGTTACAAGCCAAAGAATGTCAAGGACTGCTACCAACCGCCAGAAGCTAGGAAGAGTAGAAGATTCTTGATGACTTTGCTCATGATTTTGCCAACACCTCGATGTTGCACTTCTAGACTCTAGAACTCTGAGGGATTAAATTTTGTGTTATTTTAAGCCACTCATTTGTGGTAATTTGTTGGAGCAGCCCTTGGAAACCAATACAATTTAGAGGCCCTGTGTAATCTGCACTTCCTGTCTCCTAACCTTTCTTACTGATTTTCCTCTTGATTACTCTGTTCTAGTGACCCAGCCTCTCTACTTTTTCTTACATGCAATAGGCATGATGGCACCTTAGGCCAATTGCACTGCCTGAAACATCTTCCTGGAATGCTTTCTGCTAGCTGTCTACACAGCTAGCTCCCTTGCCTTACCTGTTTCAAACCATTGACCCACTAGAAGACCATGAAGCTTACCTATTTTAAATTACACCCAATTTTAAATATCACCCTATTTTAAATTACAATTATTCACAAGTCACAGAAGGCTGATTGTGAAATTTCATTGACGATTTCAGCGTATCATATCAGTCAGAAAAGTATTACTTAAGCACCTCCCAAGAGATTAACATATAAATCATGACAGCTATCTTTAAGGACTATGAAGACCTCTCTCTTGTGTACAACACAGAATATACACACAAAAAATATTCAGAGCTCAAGTAATAATCAAATAATGTGTTTTCTCTTGATGAATAAGAATTCATAGAAAGGAAGATCTCAGCAAGGAGCAAGGGAACTTAAAAGACTGTTGGAATTGTGGAACTTTGATGGATTGCTTAAATTCTCCAGATATATATTCTTCAGGTTGAGAATAAAGAGGTGCAACAAGATGATCTCTAAAAAGTAACCCATCCCTAATAATTTATTATCAACTCTTTACCTACTTAAAAAATTTTTTTGCTTATAGTAATAACTGTACTTTCTCCAGTAGCTCACATTTTATATTATTATAGCTATATATTCTTGTCATAAATCCTGTCTAACTATTAATTGAAGAGTTTAATTTCCCCATGAGTAGCCATTGTTGTAAATGTTACCTTCACAGTATAACATTATGAAAACCTCAAATCCCTTAACTGCTTAAAAAAAAAAAGACCCTCACCATTCTTGACAAAATTATGGAAGTTTTGGGAACATTTTTGTTTTATAATCCCCAATTCAATTATAAAAATACCCAGAAAGAGTCAGTGAGACACAGAGTAATGAAGAATACAATATTCCACTGGGAAAAATAAGGTATAGCTGTTCTGATGAAAGAGAGAAGACATTGAATAAAACAGCTACTGAAATATATCAACTATATCAAATAATGTATTTGTTTATGTGAAAAAACTAGAGAAGGCATGTATCAATAAGATTTAAAAGTGAAAGTTGGGTAACAGTCTTAAGAAAAAAGGAAACCATTTGGAGAACCTGGGATAGCAACAGGAATCACTACTGAGAAGCAATCTGAATAAAATCATGTAGTTTGCCTAACTCAGATCCACTTTATCCTTCAATTAATTTCATGCTTTTCAAAATGATAAAATAATGATCTCAGAGTGCCCAAATAATTGAGTGCTCTTGAGTTATGCAGAATAAGATTACATTCTTTGTTCTTTTACCCTCTTCTGAAATTGATATAATGCTTGTAAAGATATTCACTTGACAGTTCTAAACATATAAGCCCTCCATTAACCCAGAAAGCAAGCATGGAATGCAAAGGAGATTCCAATAGCCTCATATCAGCTGTGTGCATGCTAAACACTGCTCCTACTGGATCACTTGCAAAGTAAGAATCATACACAGTTCAGAGGCCATTCAGCTCTTTCTTCATTGTTGGTATATTCAGGGATGAAGCTAATTAACCATAGATTTGTAAAATTATTTCAGCTCAGATAGAATCTCCAGAGATACATTTTTTAGTATAATGGTGAATTAGCTAAGGAATATTAACTTGCTTTATCCAAGTTAATAAAATTAATTGACCACTCATCAGTCCAATATTATTTTATCTTAAATGACATATCTCTATTTCCATGATATATGACTTCATTACTCCTCTGGTCTATGCATTATCCAAATATATAGTATGGGAAAAAGAGGCACTGTAACCTGAAAGCTATTGTTCAAGTAAATACTGTTGAAATACTGTTCAAGTAAATAGTATTTAAAAAAATACATTTTTAAAGGTTTTACACTCAACATCCATGAGCTACCACTGAAAACTGCAAAATGCAAGAAATATTTGATGATTATATCAAATAAAGATAACATGTCTTTGTAAACCTTATTTTTAAAATGATAGTTAATGCAAAAAAAATTACACAATCGAAGAAAGCTAAGCACAAAATCCATTATGCATTAGAATCTCCCAGGCATAAGCAATATTGCCAGATACAAAAACATGTCCTTGAAATATAGTCCACAATACTGTTAACAAGGAACAGACTGTGGCAATTTTGTAAAACGTAGGTATGAAGCTTCACAGATAAGAAAAAGGCTCCATAGTATCAACCTCCATTTGTCACTCAATCCATGCCAATTTTCCAAAATATATTTGAGTTTCTAGCATAAGTTAGACTCTCAGCATCACTATATGGAATAAATTAATACACCTTTAACAAAGTACAGGATATCTGATAATTTATGACCAATAAACTATTAAATAAATTATCTTATATTCACTTGTATTAAAATTATTTTTCATTTTTATTCAATTCTCTGGATCAATTAAAAAAATGAAAAAAATGTAGAAATAGTATTTAACAATTCAAAAAATTTGTTAACTCCTGCCTTTACTGGGCTTACATTCTGGTGCTACAGATAAACATTAAACAAATGAATAAGTAAATATATAATAAATCAATACCAACTAGTACAAATAAATCTATGAAAAAGCATAAGTTAAGATAAAGGATAGAGAGAATGTATGAATGTTATTTTACATGGGATAGAGGAAAACAATGGGGGAGACATTTAAGTTGAAAGAAGGAGCCATAGATATATCTGGAGAAGAACATGACAGGAAGTCTTGAAATCAAGAGTAGATATGCCTAGTATATACATATGCCTTAATTACAAAACTTCAGTTAATGTGTTGGTGGTCTCTTAGAGCCATATGTTAGTTAAATAAAAACATTGTATGGTGAAAAAGAGTACAAATTTGCTCATCACTGGTGAAGTTCAACTATGTACAGTATATACACAGTAAACTGTACCAAAACCTGAAATCTGTATAGTGTTTAAGAGAATATAATATGTTTTTACATAAAAAGTGATTTTATCACTTACTGGGCATTTTGATACAATATACAGCTTTTAGGAGTTTTGAGTTAGGCAAATGTGTACTCAAATCCAGGTTCTGTTATGTGTCTTTTCATAATTTAGAGCAAATAACTTAACCTAATATGGTTTCAGTGTCTTGGCTGTAAGGGAAGGAAAATGATCTCTATCTTTAATTGGCTATTTGTTTGTTCATGCATTCATTTATTTATGCATTCATTTGTTCAATCATTCAACACATATCTATTAATTGCTTCCAAAATGCCAAGCAGCATTCTGGCCATGGGGATATAGAAGGAATGTTGGTATGGACTTTGGAAAAAGATGACCAGAAAGTAATAATTAAACAAAGGAAGTTGTAATGTATCAGGTGATAATGTGTGCTAAAAAGAAAAATAAAACAGGATAGGACAAAATATTTGGGGCATTCAACTATTCAAGATAATGTTGTCAGGGAAGCTTGTCTGACTGAATGAGAGAAACCCAAAGGTAATGAAAGATCCACCTTTGTGGAACCATCTAAGGAAAAGTGTTAATTAAGCACAAAGAAGGATATGAATGTAAAGGTCCTATGATTAATCCAGCAAAGAGCAAATGACAGGAGGCAAGAACAGATAGTCAACTTGGAGACAGACGATTCATAAGCATGTAAACCATGACAAGAATTTTGGATATAATTCTGAGTGAACTGAAAACCATTATAAAGTCATAATCAGAAAAGTGATGTGATGTGTCTTCAGTTGTAACAGGTGCTCTCTAATGGTGGATGAGGAACAAGTTATAGTAGTGGCAAGCTTAGAAGCAGAGGGACTAGCTGGAAGTATTGTTCTAATCCAGATGATAGTGATTTCTACAAGTTTGGAATCAGAGTAGGTGGTAAGAGATAGGTTATTTCAAAAGAAGAATGTGAAGGATTTGCTGATGAATTGGATATAGACTGTGAGAGAGAGGAGTCAGGAATGACTCCAAGACTTGTGATCTGTTGTAGGCTGAATTAATGACCTCCCAAATATGTCCTAATCCTTTGAATTAGGAACCCACGAACTGTTACTTTATATGCTAAAAAGGACTTTGCAGATGAAATTAAATTAATGATTTTAGATGAGAGAATTACCATAGATTAGTTGGGGAGGTCCAATGTAATCAGAAAGGTTCTTTGAAGAGAGACTCTGGAAGAGTCAAATAGAGGATGAAGTACAATGACAAAATGGGGAGAAAATGCTGTATAATATAGGACCAGGAGCCAAGGAAATGAAGAGAACATTTAGAAGGTGGAAAAGACAAGGGGATGGCTTATTCCCTACAGCTTCCAGAAAAAGGGGGAAAAAAATCCTGCTAAAGCTTTTCAGATTTTAAAAGTGTTAAGGCTCAGATTTTCATATCTAGAACTGTAAGAGAATAAAAGTATGCTATTTTAAGACAAAAAATATATATATATTGATACAGTGGTAATAGGAAATTAATATGTGGTCTAAGGGACTGAAAGGATAGAGAAGATGGAAGAAGACAAGAAGAATCAGGTTTAGACCGTGTTTGGAAATCACTGAGTCTGGATTTGAATATGCTATATTTGCGATGACTTTTTTTTTTTAAGATTTTATTTATTTATTTGACAGAGAGATCACAAGTAGGCAGAGAGGCAGGCAGAGAGAGAGGAGGAAGCAGGCTCCCCGTGGAGCAGAGAGCCCGATGTGGGGCTCGATCCCAGGACCCTGAGATCATGACCTGAGCCGAAGGCAGAGGCTTTAACCCACTGAGCCACCCAGGTGCCCCTGCGATGACTTTTAAGCATCAAAATAGAGATGTCAAGTAAAATGTTAGTTAATGTATATATACAATACAGAAGAATTCTCCTTATTGGAGAAATAAATTTGGAAGTAATCAGTATATGTGTTTTGTAATTAATCTATAAGTATGAGGAAAATTACCCAGATTATGAGTATAATAGAAAAAAAATCAAAATACTGATCCAGAGATTCTTTAATTTAGAGAAAGAAAGTTCAAGGTAATTCAGAAAAGCTGTAGCCAGAGTAGGCAGAGAACAAAAGATTAGTGTTCTGAAGACCAGATGAAGAAAATATTTCAAGAAGAAGTGAGTAATTAATGGTGTTGAATGCTGCTGATAGACTAAAGAAAGAATAAAAATTGACCAATAGCCGGCTGGGGCACCTCGGTGGCTCAGCGGGTTGGACTTCTGCCTTCAGTTCAGGTCATGATCTCAGGGTCCTAGGATCGAGCCCCACATCAGGCTCTCTGCTCGGTGGGGAGCCTGCTTCCCTTCTCTCTCTGCCTGCTTCTCTGCCTACTTGTGATCTCTATCTCTCTCTGTGTCAAATAAATAATAAAAATAAAATCTTTTAAAAAAATTGACCAATAAGTTTAACAAATGGGGGGTCACTGATGCATTTGATAAGCATTAAAACTGTATAATTTTAAGGCCTGTTTGGGTGAAGGGAAGGAGCAAGCCAAATTGATTTGGACTCAGGAAAAAATAGGTAGAAAGAAAATGGAAGTACTGCTCAGGATACATACCCTGAATATGCAAAACGGAACAGAATCCAGTGTACAAGTAAAAGAATGGACCTTAGGAAAGAATATGGGCAGTTTATATGTTATTATAAGGATTAATGAGCTAATAAAAGTAAAATTCCCATAGGTACAAAATAGCTGCCCAATGACATGTAGATATTATTATTAACATAAGAACTTTTCCCATAAGCAAATAAGTTGTGTTAATGCGTTGTCTATTTTACAAAAAAAAAAAAAAAAAAAAAAGAAAGGAAAGAAAGACAGACAGAAAGAAAGAAAGAAAGAAAGAAACTTACTTCTATTTAAATTAAATGAATGTCCCAGGTATATTATACTAAATAAGTTTTCAATATACCTTATAGTATGGGCAGAGTAGTGTAATGGAAAAATTGTTGTTCGTGAAAGACAAAGGACTTGGATTTGAGAAAAGTTTTTGTCAATTACTAATAATGTGGTTTTTAAAACTCAATTATTACTTCACTTCTTCATATATAAAATGGAGTTAATGATAGCCCCACTACACAGCGTTGCTAAAGTGATAAATAAGATCCTCAATGTGAAAAATTTTTATCCATTGCACAACAGTTCAAAAACAGCATCAAAAACCTGAGACAAATCTCTTCCTCAGTTGGAGAAATATTCTTACAGGAAAAGAGTCTGGAGTTTGACTTTTATTAAAGACTGACTGTTGGCAGACAGATGAAGAAAGTGATTCCAACATAGGAGACATCATGAAAGCAGTTGTTTGACACACTGAAGAAAACGGTGTCTGAGCATCAAAGGTGAAAGGGAAAAATAACAAAAAAGGGATGGAAAGTCAGACTGAGGTCTTTAGTTTGAATATTTGGGCAACACAGAGACAGAGGAGAAGACACAGCAGTTTTTTTGTTTTGTTTTGTTTTAATTTTTTATTTTTTTTATAAACATATAATGTATTTTTATCCCCAGGGGTACATGTCTGTGAATCTCCAGGTTTACACACTTCACAGCACTCACCATAGCACATACCCTCCCCAATGTCCATTACCCCACCCCCCTCTCCCGACCCCCCTCTCCCGACCCCCCTTCCCCAGCAACCCTTGGTTTGTTTTGTGAGATTAAGAGTCACTTATGGTTAGACACAACAGTTATGATCCAGACATCATTCCTGGAAGATCACCTAATGATAGATTGAAGGAAAGAGACCAGTGATGCATAAATTAAATTAATACAGGTAAAAGGAATGAAGGGCCATATGAGAGAGTAATAAATTAGAAATGATGGGGTGCATTATAGAGATTTAGTCAGCTATCCATCAAGCTGACAACTCTTTAAACTCTCACTGGAAAAAAACTATTTCTTTTAGTTTCTTAATTAGCATTCTTCCTTTAGAGATTTCACTTCCTACAGCGTTTTCATTCAAGTGGAAAGAAGCAATGTGGAGATTTGAAGGAGCTTTTCTGCACATTTGGCTCCTAACAGACTGTTT
This sequence comes from Mellivora capensis, assembly GCA_004024625.1. Lineage (NCBI taxonomy): Eukaryota > Metazoa > Chordata > Mammalia > Carnivora > Mustelidae > Mellivora > Mellivora capensis. Next base: position 14,917 of record PISX010022042.1, read on the forward strand.
TTTGTAAAAACAACAACAAAACAAAACAAAAAAACTCACCTTAAGTAAAATAAACTAAAAATTAAAAGTGCCCACAATCACAAAAAAAAGTCCCAGTTCCAGACAAGTGGAGCCCAGAGCAATATGAATTAAATTCAGATGATGGAGAAGAGGAAAGAGATTGTCTGAGGCTTTCCATTAATTTAAGGCATAAATGGAATGAAGTAAGAACTCAGGGAACAAAATATGAAAGCTAGCAATTTCTGGAGTTGTCTTTATTATTAACTTTCAGTATTATGAAATTTAGGTCAGACACATTCATATGTATCCCAAAAAAAAGATATTTGAACTGCATGTCTCCTGCTAAAGTTTGCATCATTATTCAAATCAATCACCAAGTAATCACTGCTCATGTTCTAAGGTCTCTGCACTGTTTTTCTTCACAATGATGAGAGTTCTAAGATTACTAATGTTAAGGGAAACAAAGACTAACATTTAAAGGCATTTTAAAATTATGTCAAGAATATTCAGTTAGTAATTTAAATTATCCCCAATGTACAGAGAGAAAAAAATGAGATATAATAAGCCTCTTCTCCCATCCAAAAAAAAAAAAAAACAAAAAACTACTATTGTGCAACAGGAAGGCAATGCTGCTGTTCCAGAGGTCTAAACTGGATTTTTTGTTAATGGCACCCTGCCCCTGGGTTATTGTGAGGATCAAACAGTTAAGATCTATATAAAGGAGTTTAGTATAGTATTTGTTCTAAAGTAAGCACCCAGTAAAATTGGTCATGACTATTCTTATCAAGATATATTGTTTTCTTATAACAGATTTTTATTTCCTTTAAAAAATAATGATAGTTTTGTGTCCAGACATGTTTAACTAATATGAGAAGGAATTTTGATGCCTGTATATTTCAATACTTTTTAGAGTTGATTGTATTATATTTCCCTTTTTACCACAAGTGGAAGCTTCATGTGTACACATCATTTGGTAACATGTGTTAAAGCTATAGTGATTGCAGTGTACAATAGGATAAGATGTTCCATAATATTAAGAGTCTTGTACGAGCTATATAAGGTGAATATATTTCATTAATAGATATTGTGCTAAATTATGGAAGACTTGGATGCAAAAGTGAAGTCTTCTTCAAAAAAAGTTAACTTGGGGTACCTGGGTGGTTCAGTCAGTTGGTCAACTCTTGACTTCGGCTCAGATCATGATCTCAGGGTCATGAGATCAAGCCCCTGGTCAGGTTCCACACTCAGCGTAGAGTTCAGTTTGGGATTATCTCTCTCTTCTCCCTCTGTTCCTTCCCCAATTTCCTTACTACCTCTCTTTCTCTAAAATAAATAAATAAAATCTTTTAAAAAATTTTAAAAAAGAGTTAATTGTCTGATAGCTTATATTAAGTATTTCCCAAGGGACTTACATTAATTTGTTTATAGTAACTATAAGAGTTTTTTTTCTCCCTTGATCTATTAACTATATCAAATGTGTTTCCCAGTGTATTATAAATGAAGGCTTTTCTTCTGGAAATCATCCTAGGAAGAGGTTGAGCAATTCCCTTCAACCAGAAGAAAATGTTTAAAACTGGTTAAATAATTAACAAATTTAAGGATATTTGGCAATTCAAGAAGTATTTACTCAGAAAAAAAAAAACATATGGCAATTCAAGAAGTATTTACTCAGAAGAAAAAAAAAATATGGCAATTCAAGAAGTATTTACTCAGAAAAAAAATTCCTGCTGCATTAGTTAAAAAATGAGTCTGTAACATTTTAGCCTAACAGTGTTCCCATCTCATCAGTTTGGTTGATGAAATCCCAGTTTTACCTGTTGCAGGTGGTGAATTCATACCAAAATAGCTAGAAGATAAAGTAGGAATTCAGTGAGAATTTCTCTTGGAAACAAGAGAGCCAGAGAAGAAGTGAGATGATAAACTCTTCAAATATCCTTGGCTGGCAGCTAAACTAAGAATATCCAAGAGGCCCTGAAGAGCTCAGTGAAAATTGAAAGCCTGAGGAGACTGCGAATTTACTATAACTTTGCATGTAATCCTCAATTCACACAAAGCTGGAATTATAGAAGTGAAAACGTACTGCCTGGAGGTGTCTGAGCATGACCTCTGTTGGAATCACTGACTAAACTCTAAACTCTGCAGATACAGGAAGACCACAAGGGAATCAATCCAACAAATAACAAACAGACAAGACAAAACCATACAAAAAACCTACAACTGACCAGAGACATCAGTAGCTGCATAATACAATGAAGAATATTTTACAGTGTGAATATAGGTGATATAATTGACTACTAAAACAAACAAACAAACAACAAACAAACAAAAACAAAGCTTCCTGAGTCCAGAATAGCCAGAGTATATTATCTACTGTGCATAGTTATCAACCACATTGCTCTATATGAACTAGACAAAGAAATAGGATACTGTGAGCAATAACCAGGGTTTAAAAATAACCAATACAAAAACTGACTTCAGATTTATCTGTTAGAGTTAGTGACTTTGAAGCAAATATTATATATATATATATATATATATATATATATATCTCACATATATATTCAAATAATTAAAGGAATGCATTTCAATCAAATAATTATTAAATTGTTTCTTTCAATTAATTAAAGGAAAATATGCTAAGAATAATCAAAACAATACTACCAATAAGGAACCTCAATAAAAAACCTAGAATGTATTTTTTAAAAAATGGAAATTCTAGGACTGAATAGTATAATAGCTGAAATTAAAATTTCTCTATTCAGCAGCAGATTTGAGATGTCAGAAGCAAAAATTTGTAAACCTGAGATGAAGGCATAGAAATGTTCAAATCTGAACAGTAAAGTGGAAAAAAGATTTTCAAAAAAAGTAAAAGATATTTGAAAGTATGTGGGATAATAGCAAGTATTCTAACACATGCATAACTGGAGTTTCAGAAAGAAAAGAAAAAATTAAGAAGGGCAGAGAAATATTTGAAGTAATAGTAATAGTGGCCCCAAACTCTCAAAATTTGTCAAGAAATATTAATTTACACATCCAACAATTTTAATGAATCCCCAATTAGTATAAATACAAAGAGAATCTCACCTAGATACACAAAAGTCAAACATCTGAAATTCAAAAACAGAGAAGTCTTGAAAGTATGTATCACACACATCAAAATGATAGATAATGGCTGACTTTTCAGAAACAATGGAGATGAAAAGACATTGAAATAACGTTGAAGGTGCTAAAAGGGGGGAAAACTACCAGTTAAGATTCAATATATATGAAATTACACTTTAGAAATGGATGTAAAGTGAAGGTATTTCCAATTAACAAAAACTGAAAAAATTCAATGCTAACACAAGTGCACTATAAGAAATATTCAAAGAAGTCCATCAGATTGCATGTGATATAACAAGCACTGGGTATTATATAAGACTGGTTAATCACTGAAGTCTACCTTTGAAACTCATAATATGTTAAGTTATATGTTATATGTTATAAGTTATATGTTAACTAATTCAATTTAAATTAAAAAATAGAAAAAAAGTCCATCAGACTAAAAAAAAAAGTTATCAAATTGTAATTCAAATCCAAAGGAAGGAATGGAGAGCACTAGAAATATAAAGTAAGTATAAAATTAAGAATAGATCTGTGTGTGTTTTCCCTTAATTTCTTTAGTGACATCTGTTGCTTAAATAAAAAAAGTTATAACTTATTGTTGAGTTTGCAACATATAGATGTAATGTGTATGACAAAAATAGCACAAAGGAGTGGGATATAGTACAAAATTTACCAACAGCAAGTGGGTACAAACCTGAAATGTTTTTGATCAGCGCTAAAATAACGTAAAAAAAATTGTGGGGCATTTGTCAAAACTCAACTAACTGTACACTTTAACAAGCTAGATTTTATTGTATGTAAATTATCTCAGTGAAGCTAACTTTAAAAAAAAAAAGTAAAATAAGATTTCCCAGAGTTTTCTACAAACCAGGAAGTCTTATTTGAATGAAAATAATCACAGGAACAACTAAAAACTTCCTATAGCCTGAAAAATTTTAGAAAGCTGTGAGAGCTAAACAATTTCAGAAGAGAAAAAAGAAAATTTCTTTCCATACTGAACTGCATACCAAGAAATAGCAAGTAGAAGAAAGAGGATTTTTGAAAAATAATGGGTGAACTTTGACAATCCAATCTAGGCAAATAAAATATAACTTAAATTTTAATCAGAATGTTCTGGAACTTCTATTTCTTACTGAATGCACGATTTATACGAAATCTGATGGCTAAACATTGTCAAAAGACATTAAGAAGAGTGACAATATTAATGCTTTGGCCTCTGCAATGGCAGTAAAGATTTTAATTTGAAACTACAGCTTTCACCTACAAATCTGAATTTAGCAACAGGACAAATTCAATAATTTAGTAAATGTGATGCTTTTTAAATCAGCATTTCCCCAAAGCAGCACCCATGGCTTTGTTACAAGGAACCACCAAATGGTAAAAATGTCAAGTGCTTTTTCCATGAGTGCATCTTTCTTGTATCTAGGTATTCATAGCACAGATTTTTTTTTTCCAGAGGTATTTTATTGTTTTTCTACTTTTCATCAGGCTTGGGTTGCCATGGCAATAAAGTAGGCTATCTTGCTAGATTTCACCTTTGCTGTCTTGCTTCATGTGGTTCTCTCTCCTCAGAGCAAACATGGTGGATGCTGAACACATACAGATGTCTGATTTTGTATTTCCTTCTTGAGTGTGCTTGGCAGCTACTCTCCTGAGACAACTGAAGCAGCACTTCACAAACTGGCATTCATCTTTCTCTCTAATGGCCACAATCATATGTCTCACTTGCTTTGTGATCTCTCTTTTAAGAAGGACACAGCTCCTTTTGAAAGATTTCTTTTTCCCATTGAAAACATTGGACTTTTAACATTTCAATTAACTTGGTTGTCAGATCAACTCTAAATGCATGCCCTGTTTAATGTTATCTATCATTAAGGTAGAAAAGAAAAAAAAAATTAAAAGAGCACATAGATTTGCAATTACAGGTATACTGATTTACTTGGTGCATAAACACTTTAACTTTCAGTCTCTTCTTACTCATATGTCGTGATTACCAATTTTTTCAATGTCTAAATGTGCGACATTATTCCTGACAAAGGATAGATTAGTTTCTTAACTGAACTTGCCTCCTGCCAGAAACAAATATCTTTTTTTCTTTTCATATTTCCTGCCTATTTGTGATTCCCCAAGTTCCACTCTACTATATTTATTTGCATCTGATAGCCCGTGGTGTCCAATAACATTTATTCATCTGATTACTTTGGTTTGGAATTCTAGTTAAAGGAAATTTGTTAATCCTATTACTTATAGTTCAAAAATGACTTTTATACATAGTATATAATAGAGATTTCAATGCATTTAAGCAAAATCTGCAAGGCAAAAGCTTGGCAATATTTTTTAAAGCTCTTTAACATTATTTTCTGATTCTATTTAATTATATGACTATAGTCAACATTGTCTAGTTAATAATTTCTACCACATTATTGTTATGGGTCTCACATTTTAAATGTTCTTCAGTCTTTAAAAAGCTAACTATTTTCAAAAAGAAAAAAAAGGTACCCGTTTTCCTCCACCCAAGTGCATATATTGATATTTTTATATAATCACTAGTGTATCATGGGACCACAGGTTTTTTTCTGTCTACATTGATTCCCTTATCTTTCTACATGATTTCCTTCCTTTATCTAGTTCCTTTGCAGAATACCTCTACTAACTTCTATTTCTAAAACATCTCTCCATTACGGTACCCATTCCTAACTCTAGAAGAGTCCTATAACCCAAGTTAGCCAAAAATACTATCCACTTGACCCCAGTGATTGTTTCAGGGATGAGCATGTTACCCCTTCAGTACTAGGAAATTCTTAGGGTAGAGATCTCTTTCTGCAAAGAGAATATGGATATGAAGTAGCTAATAGCTGTCTTTCTCACATGGAGTGCTTTTCTATAGGATAATCCAGGTAGAGATAAACTGAGCCAAAAGAGAAATACATAAAGACAGATTTATGCATATTGAAGCCAGCTTTATACACAAGTGTTTTAGTTACATGTCCTAATATAAGCCATTTTTCTTAAGCTCAGTTCAAATAGCAGTTCTGTGGAGAGGACCTACCTTCCCACAGAACTAAAGTACCATTTTCTTCAGCAGTTACTTAGCAGTTACTTTGTCTCTCTACACTTTCATCATAAAAAAATAACAAATTGTATTCTTTCATTTATGGATTAATTGTTTATAGTCTCTTTCTCCCACAAGAATATAAGCTCCATTATGGAAGAATCATTCTTTGTTCACTGTACTAGCCCCAGAGCCTAGTACTATGACTGACTTTATCAATAAATAGTTGTAGAATGAATCATTAAGTGAATGAAGGAGTGAGTAAATGAGTGAAGGTAGTTTGAGGAGAATTTCTGCCACTAGAAACTGAAAGAACCTGACTCATGGATATTTTACTTTTCCAGGTTATGTAAATAACATAAATATCTAGTATTAAGGGGTCCCTGGGTGGCACAGTCGGTTAAGTTCCCAACTCTTGGCTTTGTCTCAGGTCATGATCTCAGGGTTGTGAGATTGAAACCCTCAAGGGGTTCTGCACTCAGTGCAGAATCTGCTTAAGTTTCTCTCACCCTCTTTGGAAAACAGTGTGGAGATTCCTCAAAAATTAAAAATAAAGCTACCCTATGACCCTGAAATTACACTACTGGGTATTTATCCCAAAGATAAATAGAATTAAATTTCTAAAACAGCTTGATGTGATGAAACAGCCATCTGAAAAATGCCTGGGTTACTCTGTGGAGATTATTCTCTATTCTAGAAACACATTCCTGAGAGGCAGCATTCATGGAGATATCTCTCTGGGAACAAAGTAGCTGGGTGGCACCATTTCTTGCCCCCACCCCCTCCCCTCAGTATAAACACAGAGCCACCTGCAGGAAGCAGTGCAGCACCAACTCTGGCTGCTTAACTTGCTTACACCAAGCTTCATCCCCCTGCACTCCAGCGGAAATGCCCTCCTCAGTCACATTTGCCTCAGTCCCAATGCAGTGGGCCCTTTCCTCAGAAGACCAGCACAAGCTGCTGCCCACACTACATCTCCTGATCAAAGAGTTTTGCAGGGGCTCAGTGCTGGTGGAGGTGGTGCCGGGTCTCATTTCATAAGCAGACCAGAGGAAACCTAGTTAAAATTCATCACACTCATTCTAGGGACCAAACACTGTTCATAGCAGGCAATGAGAGCCTCTGTAGACAACTGGTTCAAAGGACAGAGCTGCCAAAACACAATAGCAGAGAACACACAGCATACACTGGAGACATTCCCTGAAGCATCAGGCCCTGGACAGTACATGACTTCTTCTTCATAAGACCATTACTATCTGGAGGAGGAGACATAACTGGTTTTTCCAGCACAGAGAAGGCCGGAACTTAAACAAAATGCCAAGATGGAAGAATTTATCCCAGTGAAAGACCAAGATAAGGCCATAGCCAATGATCTAAGTGAAACTGATCCAAGTAACATGCCTGCTGGAGAACTTAAAGGAACTATCATCAGAATACTCATTGGGTTTGAAAAGAATAGACAACAGATGTTTTTAAATGCCAAATATTTTCTTGTTTTCTAATTTTTGGCTGTGATGAGTAAAGCAATGTGCTAGTCACTTTTGTGTGAAGTCTGGTTAGAAAATTTATGTATGAAAAAGAATTTGAAAAACTGAAATGTTTCACAAGCAATACCAGGTGATAGGAATTAGCAAATGTAAAGCAGACAGTAGGACTTTCATGTAGGAAAACACCCAGGAGAAAAGGGAAAATTTTGGAGTTTAGGAAAAGGCAAGTTTAATACCTTTTTCTAATTAATAGGCAAGGACAACTCTGCTGAATTAGTTTCTTCTTTGTGCTAATTGAGATATTATGATAGATTCTTATTCATACATATATCATAGTGAGTGACAATCAAAAAGGCCTTATAAAGAAAGAATCACAAATAACTGTGTTCTCAACTACAAAAGTGACAAGCCATGATCTTTTGAGTAGTCATTCTAAATTTTTTTTCTACATTACTTTCTACTAAATTGGAACTAAATTATGTTGGTTTATGTTAAGCAATAGCTGCATGTAGTGCTATTAATGCAAGATTGTATTGATTACATAAGTTGCATATTCCTATCTGCAAACTGAATTTTGCCCACTATAAGCACAAAGAGAATAAGACTATTCGTCTGTTTTTATTTTATTTTACTTGTTTCATTGCTATATCTATAGCACCTAACTTACCAGCTGACATATTTAAGTGCTTAGTAAATATTTGTTCAATGGAATATGTATTTAATTCATGCATGAGTACAACTGATATTAAGATTTTATCATGTTCTAAAACATCATCTCAAAGGAAGTTAGTTTGACATCAAACTGGTGGAGTAGGTGATTTGGCACACGTCAATTAAAAAAAAAAAAGTAGAATGGCTGGAGAGAAGAAAAGACAAGTGATAAAACTGAGGGGAAATGCAAAAAATATAAGGGCATTGAATAATGAAATGGAAAAATTCCTTTTAAAATTAAAATGTGTACAAGGTAAAGCAGAGGTAAAGATTGGGAAAACATCCTGATGCTGTGATAGATCTTTCCCCAGGATGGTTCTTGGGGCTTGTTTTAGTTATTAGTTTCCATCTTGATGAAAATTTTGTAAGATTTTCTTCTTCTATAAAACAAATAGAAAAATAACAGAATTTACATACAGCATTTTTCCTGGAGGTAACGTCCAGAGGGAAAGTAGTAAGAAGTGTCATTGAAGAAGTGAGAGGAAAATCGATGCTTCTTTTGGTAAGACTCAACTAAATAAATCAGTCAATGCAAGGCACAGGCATACCTCAAAGTTATTGTGGATTCAACTCCAGACCACAACAATAAAGCAAATATTGCAAGAAAGTGATTTGAATGAATTCTTTGGTTTCCCAATACATATAAAAGTTATACTTGCATTATACTGTAGTTTATTAAGTGTGAAATAACATATGTCTAAAAGAAACTATATACCTTAATTAAAAAATACTTTCTTGCTAAAAAATGCTAACCATCACCTGAACTTTCAGTGAGTTATAATTACTGACCACAGACCACCATAACAAATTTGATAATAATGAAAACATTTGAAATATTACCAGAACTGGGTGCCTGAGTGGCTCAGTCGGGTGAGGGACTGCCTTTGGCTCAGGTCATGATCCCGGACTTCCAGGATCGAGTCCCGCATTGGGCTCCCGGCTCCTTGGGGAGTCTGCTTCTCCCTCCGACCTTATCCTCTCTCATGCTCTCTCTCACTCATTCTCTCTCAAATAAATAAATAAAATCTTAAAAAAAAAGAAATGTTACCAGAATTACCCAAATGTGACACAGAGACACAAAGTGAGCTTTTCTAATGCTATTAGAAAAATGGCAGTTCCATCAGAAAGGATGAATACCCAACTTTTGTATCAACATGGACAGAACTGGAGGAGATTATGCTGATTAAAATAAGTCAAGCAGAGAAAGTCAATTATCATATGTTTTCACTTACTTGTGGAGCATAAGGATTAACATGGAGGACATTAGGGGAAGGAAAGGAAAAGTGAATTGGGGAAAATTGGAAGGGGAGGTGAACCATGAGAGACTGTGGACCCTGAGAAACAAACTGAAGGTTTTGGAGGGGAGTAGCATGGGGGGATGGGTGAGCCTGGTGGTGGGTATTAAGGGGGTGCCTATTGCATGTAGGACTGAGTGTGGTGCATGGAAAATGAATCTTGGAACACTGAAAAAATAATAAAATAAAATAAAATAAAATAAAATAAAATAAAATAAGAAAATGGCTGTGAAAATGTTTGACAGTGACCCAAAACCTTCAGCTTGTAAAATTAAATTTTAAGTTTAATGTATGGATACATGTTGTTAGTTCACATCTTATTACCTAAGGCAGTAAACATATCTGCCTTATGCTAGTATCATAATTATTATTAATAATCAAATATGCAACACTGAAAATAAATTGCAGACTTTACTGAGTGTCTAGCAAATCCCAGATTTCTCCATGATTCATCTTGCACCATGCATTATGCTCCATAATAATGTCACCCTGCTCAGTTGCCTGTTGGAACTAGAATATTCATAACGTGGTAATCATGTCTATTTTGTCCCCACTGAGAAAATTGCTCCTATAAAAGTGACCGACACAAATTAGGTGCTTAATAACTATGCATAAAGGAATTGACTGACCATTTGAGAATTCTGCTTATTGGGCATGCTATAGTGATTGTCAATGGCCAAATCAATAATATCTTTTTAGGGGGGGTATTTCTAGGTCACAGAGAATCAATTGTGTGGTTGAAAGCATAAAAAAAAGAGTCCTAATATTGGAATATGAAACACGGATGCCATCGTCTTTACAGAAGGATGAAAGCACGAGTTGCTATCAGGTTATTAGAACTATTAATGCATTATGAGTCGTGTTCTGCTTTTCTTGCAGTGCAGATTACTGAGATAAAAGTGTACCCTACTTCTCTTTGTATTCTTAAATAATTCACCATTTTCTGAGATAATATGAGTATGCCTCTCATCCTTATAACTTGAAAGACCCTAACTAGCAATTAATATTAATAAATATGCATAAAATACTTTATTTAGTTTATCTTATTACAACATATTTTATTTGATGCCCTTTTAGGCTGTGTGTGTCTGCACTAGACTTACATTCTTATTCCATCATTTATACATACTGTTTATGTTGAGACTGCTATACACTGTAATAAAATAGTTCTTGCGCTCTTGGCAGTCTAAATAGTATATGTGATACCATTTGTAGTTAATTATACAGGAATGTTCCCACAGGACATGATAAGATACTAGAATTGCTTTTATATAAATAACATGATAGTTTCTATTGGTGAACTTTAGATATTGAAATTTATTATAATGCCATTAAACATAAGGATTGTGCTTTGGGATTGACCAATGGGATGTGTCAATTTCATCTCAAGATACTCCAGTAACTCACCCACCCCATGGCTTGGAGCAGAGGCTTCCTAAATTTCACAATATAATAACCAATGTAACAGAAAAGTTTTTGAGTAATTTCAGACTATACAGTTCTTTCAGACTGACTTTTAATTGTTAGTGGCTAACACGTATTATGTTTATATATAACACATCATATCTTCTTAAATATAATAATAAAATTCAATATGAGAATAACAGCATGTGTTTTTATTAGTTACTATGTATAGTATTAATGTATGGTTATCTCATTTTATTTGTACACATACTAGAAGGAGTTGCTTGGAGAACAAAGTCATACCTTTAGTTAGTGATGAACTTGGAATTCAGATGCACCTGACTCCAAAATCTGGTTCTTAATCATTCTCATATAGGATCCATCTAAAAGCTTTTAAAAATAATCTAAGGTTTATTTAAAAAAAAGCGCTGTATTAAATCCCTTTAAAAAGTATTTCCACTTGGGATTTTTCTATCTGGAGGTTTCATAAAGCAGAGATTACTCCTATAAATGCAAACCATTTAGATGTTAGCTTCTAACTAGCTGTTTCCTAATGTAATATATTTGGTTTTATGTTCTGCAAAACACTAGCTTTTTAAGAATCTTCTCAAAAAAGTCCTGAAATCTAGAAATTTGAAAAATATTTTGATAATATACCACTTCCAAAAGATTCACAATGTACACTAAAATATTTTTTTTACAAAGACTCTATGGTAAGAATGTAATTAATTTTGTTTATCTCAGAACTTCTAATTTTACTTGTTTTTAAAAAACATTTCTTAAAACTTTTAGGTAATATTTTCTCAGATACACAATAGTAAATTATTTGTGGATGAAAAAGAAAAGGAAGAAGGGCCCAAAGTAATTTCCCACTTAAGATGTAATTCTCTAAAACTACATAGTTTTACTTCCAATTAGGTACATTGGACAGAAAAAAAAAAAAGACATCCTTTAAAATATTTTTTATTGAAAACATTAAAAATAATAAGAAATGAAACACGCACACCAAGAAACCCCACTCCGATTCTACATAAGAGACATTTATACTTGCAGGGTCAGCTTTAAGTTTCTTTAAAAGAGGACAGCTACCTATTTTCAAATGGCAATGTATATAACTTTTCTATTAAAGCTTCATGGGATGAATGATCTATAGATACAAAGTAGTCATTTCTCCCCTTTTAAAATCATATTTTCTCCTCCTTATCTAAAATGACATGGATGTGAGGTGGCCGCATGAGTTAAATTACCAAAGGCACTATATACTATAAGTGGAATAGAGTTATTAAACAAATCCATAGGGTATTTTCCTCTGCAGTCTCTTGTCACCTCCATCATCACTCTCTGTTGCTTCTCCCTTTTTTGCCCTTTCTCAAATCAACTCATTTCTATGCAAATGCTTGCATCTCAGTAAGGAGGATGTGTGATAAGAAACCAGACTTTTTCTATACACAGACTGCTTGTTGAGTAATTCACCCATCATTTACTCAAGCAGAAAATCTATGACTACCATCATTTATTCATACACATGGGTATTTTCCCACCTGAAGCAAAGACTCCCTTTTAATTTTGCTTTACAGCTGGTGGACATTTCTCTATTATGATCAACAGCCCTACTTTGCATGTATGTTCCAGGGGCAGTCTTCCTTAGGAGCCTTCTAAATATTCTTTTGTAACAGAGTGTCATTCATCTTCCATGTTCTCTGATTTACCCAATCCTAACCATCTTTTTGAAGATGTTGCCTCCTTGGCTGCATCACTTTTATTCTGTTAATTTTTATCACATAAGCTAGCATTTAGATGGTTCACTTTTTTCTTGTAATACTCCTGATATAGAGGATAAACAACTTGAACACAAATACTACTACTAATGTGTATTCTGATTTCAACACTATAATATTCTAGCCCATAATGGATACCCATTAGAGAATTGCTAAATTGGAATTTGTGGAGTTATCAAGAGACACAATTTGCAGTGGGAGGAGGGTTATTTGGTGAGAGGAAAGAATCAAAGTAAAATAGTAAAGACCTGTTAAATTTATGAAGTTCTATTATCATGTTAATGTATGTCTACAAAGAGTGTGAGAGTTTCTGGTTGCACATTGTATTACGAGCCCAGAAAGTTGCTAAAAAAGAGGCTCAGATGAATTAGCAAGACATACTGCATTTCAATTACATAATTCTGTGTTTTAAAAAATTAACCTTCATTTAGTTTAGTTTTGTTTTTGTTTTGCTTTGATATCTCAAATATCACTGTAGTTAATTCTGCTTTCAAATCAGTTATTTTTAAAAAGGTTCACAACCTAATTCTATTGAAAGTAGAGTATCATTTTTATCAGGTGGTTAAATGGCATATTTTAAAAATCTCTTTTTTGCTGTGTACCCTCAAGCTCCATCTATAGAGATAAATGGATTACTTACCAGTTCAGTTAAGCAAGTATTATTGTTTTTCCCTTCTACACATATTGAGGTAGGCACTGGGTATGAAAAAGTAACCACAGAGATATAGTCTCTCCCTTCTATAGATTATAATTCTGTGGAGAATGTGTATGATAAATAATCAATCAAAAAAAAGGAGAAGAAAAGCAAATAAGAATATGGAGAATGAGGTGCTAAGATATTAAATAGGGGGAACCTGTTTTGAATTACTCTGTTTTCAGAGAATTCTTTAAGAAGTGACATTTACGAGGACTTAAAAGATGGGAAAGAACCACTATGTGAATGAAAGAGCATTGCAGAAAGAGCGTAGCAAGAAAAAAAATGTAAAAGAGAAGTCAGGAACAGATTTTTAGTATAAGAAGCAAAAGGGAATAACAAACATGATGTGGATGGAGAAACTAGCAGGGGCCAAAATATAAGAAAATATGTTCAGTGGGAGCCATGAAAGACTTTCAGGCATGGAAGGAACAATATTCGTTTAAGTTTTAAAAAGATAAGCTGCTACATGGAACATACTACAAGGGCACAACTATGGAATATACTTCATTCTCTTGGATTTCTCCACGTGATGGGGAAGGTGCCCATTGATAGTAATAAGCCTTCAGATTCCAAATTAATAAATCAAATCTCAGAGAAGAGCCAATTAATTACTTCCAGTTCTTTTTTTTTTTCTTTTATGAGAGAGAGTGAGAGAGCATAAGCAGGGGGAGGTGCAGAAGGAGAGGGAAAAGCAGACTCCCCACAGAACAAGGATCCTGATGAGGGAATCAATCCCAGGACCCCAGAATCATGGCCTGAGCTGAAAGCAGATGCTTAACTAGCTGAGCCAGCCATGCACCCTACTACTTCCACTTCTACCTCTGCTATAGCAGACAACTGATACCTCCACAATGTCATATGAATTGGAACAACAGAGGGATTGAACTTTTTATTTTTTACCTTAGCTTTATCCTTTCTTGACTTTCATAATATCACCCATTAGTCAATTCTCTTCATTCTTCTATATATTCCCATTCTTTATCCTCTGGGTGTCCTTTGCCAATACCTTAAATATTGATGTTCTTCCACTTCAACCCACACTGTCATGATCATTTTTAGTATCTTTCTCTAAGTGTGCACAACTATTTCCACAACTTTAAATTTTCTCATATTTAATCAATATTCACTGGATACTACTAAGTACCACCCACTATTCTAGGCCCTATGGATATAATTAACAAAATATTCAAGTCTATCATCTGAGGGCACCTGGTGGCTCAGTTGGTTAAGTGTCTACCTTCAACTCAGGTAATGGTCCCAGGGTCCTGGGATTGAGTCCTACATCAATCTCCCTTCTCTGTGGGGAGCCTGCTTCTCCCTCTGTCTCCACCTGCAACTCTGCCAGCTTGTGCTCTCTCTCTCTCTCTGTAAAATTAATATAGTCTTTTTGAAAAAGCCTATCATCTCCCTCTCTCTTTCTATCATCTGTCTCATCTTGTTTCTACTGATGCTTCTCAAATCTAGATCTCTAGCCTAAAACTCTCTTAGAAGAGATTCTGTTTGCTGGGCTTGAGACTCAGGTATCCAACTTCTTACTATCATGTCTGCCTAACATCATAAAGTCACTTCTGAATTCAAAATACCTAAATAAAAGTTGTCTTTTCACTTAAACTTGTTCTTCCTCATCATTTTGCATCTCAGCATTTACTGCAACCATCCATTCAGATACGAAGGAGACAGTTTTATTTCCTCCCTCTTTTTTACTTTCCACCCTTCAATCAGGGACCAATATTTTGAATTCAAATTAATTCTTTAGTTAATTCAAGTGCCCATCAGCTATTGCTGGTCCCTTGCTATAAGTTCCAGACTTGTCTCCCTGATTCCAATTTCCTTTCCTTCAAATAAAACTTCCATACCACTGTCAGAGGGCTCACCTAAAAGGCAGATATGATCACCCTACCCCCTCTCTTATAATCATGATGTTGTCATAATTCAAGCAAATTAGCATGGCACAGGTCATCTGATATCTATCTTCCCCTCCTCTCTACCTCTAATTCAATTCTTGCAAATACCTCTCAAGCATTTTAAGTTCAACATTTTCTCTTGACATTGCCTGGGCTTAGGATTTCTTAGTTTACATTGCTTCTTCCTTATCACAAGAACAATTTATTATTCTTTTTTTTTTTTGTCAATCTGATACTTTTTTTTTAAATTTTGATTTTTTTTTATTTTATTTCAGCCTAACAGTACTCATTGTTTTTGCACCACACCCAGTGCTCCATGCAATACGTGCCCTCCCTAATACCCACCACCAGGCTCCCCTAACCTCCCACCCCCTGCCCCTTCAAAACCCCTCAGGGTGTTTTTCAGAGTTCATAGTCTCTCATGTTTCACCTCCCCTACCATTTTCCCTCAACTCCCTTCTCCTCTCCATCTCCTCTCCATGTTATTTGTTATGCTCCACAAATAAGTGAAACCATATGATAATTGACTCTCTCTGCTTGACTTATTTCACTCAGCATAGTCTCTTCCAGTCCCATCCATGTTGCTACAAAAGTTGGGTATTCATCCTTTCTGATGAAGGCATAATACTCCATAGTGTATATGGACCACATCTTCCTTATCCATTAATCTGTTGAAGGGCATCTTGGTTCTTTCCACAGTTTGGCGACCGTGGCCATTGCTGCTATAAATATTGGGGTAGAGATGGCCCTTCTTTTCACTACATCTGTATCTTTGGGGTAAATACCCAGTAGTGCAGTTGCAGGGTCATAGGGAAGCTCTATTTTTAATTTCTTGAGGAATCTCCACACTGTTCTCCAATGTGGCTGCACCAACTTGCATTCCCATCAACAGTGTAAGAGGGTTCCAATTTCTCCACATCCTCTCCAACACACGTTGTTTCCTGTCTTGTTAATTTTGGCCATTCTAACTAGTGTAAGGTGGTCTCTCAATGTGGTTTTAATTTGAATCTCCCTGATGGCTAGTGATGATGAACATTTTTTCATGTGTCTGATCGCCATTTGTATGTCTTCATTGGAGATGTGTCTGTTCATGACTTCTGCCCATTTTTTGATATGATTATCTGTTTTCTATGTGTCGAGTTTGAGAAGTTCTTTATAGGTCCTGGATATCAACCTTTTGTCTGTACTGTCATTTGCAAATATCTTCTCCCATTCCGTGGGTTGCCTCTTTGTTTTGTTGACTGTTTCCTTTGCTGTGCAGAAGCGTTGGATCTTGATGAAGCCCCAAAAGTTCATTTTTCTTTTGTTTCCTTTGCCTTTGGAGACATATCTTGAAAGAAGTTGCTGTGGCTGATATCAAAGAGGTTACTGCTTATGTTCTCCTCTAGGATTCTGATGGATTCCTGTCTCACGTTGAGGTCTTTTATCCATTTTGAGTTTATCTTTGTGTACAGTGTAAGAGAATGGCCTCATTTAATTCTTCTACATATAGCTGTCCAATTTTTCCAGCAACATTTATTGAAGAGACTGTCTTTTTTCCATTGTATATTTTTTCCTGTTTTGCCAAAGATTATTTGACCATAGAGTTGAGGGTCCATATCTGGGCTCTCTACTCTGCTCCACTGGTCTATGTGTCTGTTTCTATGCCGGTACCATGCTGTCTTGGTGATCACAGCTTTGTAGTAAAGCTTGAAATCAGGTAACGTGATGCCACCAGTTTTATTTTTGTTTTTCAATATTTCCTTAGTGATTTGGGGTCTCTTCTGATTCCATATAAATTTTAGGATTATTTGCTCCAGCTCTTTGAAAAATACCTGTGGAATTTTGATCAGAATGGCATTAAAAGTATAGATTGCTCTAGGCAGTGTAGACATTTTTTTTCACTTTTTATTTTTTTTATTTATTTCTTTAATTTTTATTTTTTTATAAACAATTTTTTTATCCCCAGGGGTACATGTCTGTGAATCACCAGGTTTACACACTTCACAGCATTAACCATAGCACATACCCTCCCCAATGTCCATTACCCCACCCACCTTTCCCGACCCCCTCCCCCCAGCAACCCTCAGTTTGTTTTGTGAGATTAAGAGTCACTTATGGTTTGTCTCCCTCCCAATCCCATCTTGTTTCTTT
>PISX010022043.1:0-32471 GCA_004024625.1 Mellivora capensis
AGAAAATAAAAAAATATTTGCATTTCAAAAGACACCAATAAAGAAATGAAAAGACAAGCCAGAGAATGGGAGAAAATATCTATAGTAAATATATCTGGCAAGGATATTGTGTCCAGAATATATAAGTAACTATTATGACTCAACAGTAAGAAGAGAAACAACGTTTTTTAAATGGGGGAGTAGATTTGAGCAGACACCTTACAGAAGAAGTTCTATGAATGGTTAAGTACATGAAAAGATATGCAGCATCGTTAGCTATCAGGCAAATGAAAAGCCTACTGACATACCACCGTATAACTACTACAATAAAACTAAGAACTGGAAACAGGAGTCCACACAAAGCCTCGTACAAAAATTTTCACAGTCGGGGCGCCTGGGTGGCTCAGTGGGTTAAAGCCTCTGCCTTCGGCTCAGGTCATGACCCCAGGGTCCTGGGATCAAGCCCCCTGTTGGGCTCTCTGCTCAGCAGGGAGCCTGCTTCCCTTCCTCTCTCTCTGCCTGCCTCTCTGCCTACTTCTGATCTCTGTCTGTCAAATAAATAAATAAAATCTTTAAAAAAAAATTTCACAGGAGCTTTATTTATAATAGTCCCTAACTTGGAAACAAATCAAATGTCCAACCACTGGTAAGTGGCACTTAAAAAGCTGCTATACATACAATGGAACCCGACTCGGCAGCAGAAACAAACTGCTTGTGAGACTCAACATGGATGGGTCTCAACATCATTCTGCTGAGTCAGAGAAGCCAGACACAAAAAGGCACATACTATTTGATTCCATTTATGTAAAATGCTAGAAAATCCAGAGGAATCTGCAGTGATGGAAAGCAGATCAATGTTTGCCTGGGAGTAGAGAAAGATGGACTACAAAGGGGCAAAAAATGAGAGAAAAGCTCTGTATTATGATCTGTATCATGGTTTCATAGGATGAATGCAACTTGAATTTTGTACTTTAGGTACTGTTCTTTGTACAAAAATTATGGTGCAGTAAATTAATTTTTGTGCTACATTTATTACATTTATTACACCCTCTGTCCCTGCCCTTGTAATCCAGAAAAGTAACATGCAGTACAAAAAGTTGATTTGGAACCACCCTCTTCTATTCTAAACAGTGTGAAATTAGCTGTAAAGTAGACAGAGAAGGGTTTCTGGCTGCTTTAAAATAAGCGAACGGGATCATGTATGTGATGAACATTACTAACATTCACCAAATACTTCCAGCTCTCTTTCCGGGCACGTGGTAGACTTCATTTCCCTGTCACTTACAAAATGAAGTGTGGCCAATGAAATGTGAGTGTGTAAGTAGTACATGTCACCTCCTGGTGGAAACTTCTAGAGCAGCTTCAGATTTGGCACATTCTCTCTCCCTTCTGAGGAGATCAGAGAACGTGTTGCATGGGAATTTCTAGGAGGTTCCTGAGTGGTTATGATAAACAGAGTATCTTCCCCTTTCTCACCTCCCCACAGCCTGTGATGAACATGTAAGGAAAATGGGGAGAAAAAAATCTTGTTACCCTAAGCCTCTGAAATTTGGAGACTGCTTATAAGTGTTCCAGAAGCAACTGTCCTTTCCCACATCCCCGTGCAGTTTTAGGTGGAACTCTGACAATGTTTTAGAAGAAGGGTTTCAGAGAGAACTTGCAGGGGATGAGCTAGAAAGCTATTTTCATTCATAGATGATGAGCTCAGTACTAGGCCATGTGAATCCTGAGGGAACTGGTTACATCATTCAACTTCATTCATTTAACAACAGTAAAGAACTCCAAAAAGACCCCTGCCCTCATGGGGCTTCCACTCACATGAGGGAAGCAAACGCTATGCATTTAAGCACTGTGTAGAAAACAAACATGATATTGTGATGATGAAAAAGGGCAAAGTAATAATATCAAGCTTGTCAGAGGCAATGACCACTTGGTTCAAAACCGTCATCTGCTCTCAGTGTAAACAGCAGAGGTCTCTGCGTCCTTTGTACAGACAAAAAGAACCATCCCCACTTTACTTTACTTAGTACATTGGATGGGATAACTGGGTGATGGACATTAAGGAAGGCACATGAGGTGATGAGCCCTGGGTGTTATACCCAACTAATGAGTCATTGAACATTATATCAAAAACTAGTGATGTACTTAGAAAAATAAAGACAAATTGAAAAAACAAAACAAAAATCGAAAAATAAAGAAACAACAGTGGGAAAAACAATTCTCTCGACCCCAAACCTATTTTTTTAAAAATCAAGAATTCTGATTTATTGACACCACCTAGTGAGTATACCAAATATTTTGCATGTGTGTGTGTGTGTGTGTGTGTGCGCGAGACTATTCTTTTTTATTTAAATGTATGTATAGCTGACCTAGAATATTACATCAGTTTCAGGTATACAACACTGGACCAGAGGGAATGTATGTATGTGGTGGGGAGGTAACGAACGGGAGGTGAAATGTGGCTGTTAGAAAAGCCACTTCTCAAAGCTTAATGTGAGGAGGCTCAGCAGAGACCCTGCTGAATGCAGGCTCTGATTCAATGGGTCTGGGGTGGTACCTGAGACTCTGAATTTCTAACCAGCTCTCCAAGAGGCCAAAGCTACTTTTCCCAGGGATACCAAGTAGTGAGGTTCTAGATGTCTTAGTACTTGGCTGACCTCAAGGGAGCTGATGGGATGTGCTTGGCCATCGACCCTTTCCTACTGAGCTGAGAAGAGCTTGTGCCACCATTTCTCATCGGGTTCACCCTCTTTTCCTTTATGCAACTGGAGAATCGGATCCCAAGATACAATTGTTTTGTGAAGACCCTGGACAGTGGGCTTCTAATGCATTACCACACTGGATTCCTACAACTCCTGAAGGTGGGTGCTATGATTATGCCCATTTTACAGAAGAGAAGACCCCACATCAGAAAGGTTAGCTCATACTATTAAGTGTGAAAAGGATTCAAAATCTAGAGGCTACCCCAGAGACCAAGCTCTTCACCACTGCTTCCACCCTTCCGTATTTATATCCCAGGCTTCCTTCCTGCTGTGTTGCAGCATCAGAAGTGACGTGCACTTGACCGCTGCCTCCCAGTTCAAAGTTAAGAAAGCCAAGTCTGATCTGCTGTCAAAATGACTTGGTTTCAGAAAAAAAGCAATTAAAAACCAAAATTGAGAGCTCTTCTAGAATTTGGCCAAAAGAAAGAGTACTTAGCACTGGCATTGAGGGTGGTTTTGTTTGTTTTTTGTTTTTGTTTTTTTCTTCCTCTAGGAGGAAATGTCAGTTCATGCAATATTATCATACTTGGAATTCTTAGACACTTTTATTTCATCAACCAAGCTCCTGATGTCCTATCTAACAAGAGTGACAGGAGAAGTTTCCCTAGAGGCTTCCCTGTCAACAGAAAGAAACTACTATGTCCCACACTGCAACATCTGTGGCTTGGACACACCTGTCTTTTTTTTTTTAAGATTTTGTTTATTTATTTGACAGAGATCACAAGTAGACAGAGAGGCAGGCAGAGAAAGAGAGAGAGAGAGAGAGAGAGAAGCAGGCTCCCTGCTGAGCAGAGAGCCTGATGCGGGGCTCGATCCCAGGGCTCTGGGATCATGACCTGAGCAGAAGGCAGAGGCTTTAACCCACTGAGCTACCCAGGCGCCCCACATCTGTCTTAATAGAGAATTTAACATATGCCCTTTTGATTTTTCTACAAAGGAGAGGCCCTAATTCAATTCAGTGAACTGAAATCTGCATGTAAAACGGTAGTTCTCAAACTTGGCTGCACCTGGGAATCTCCAGGGAACTTCAAAACACACCTGAGTCCCACCACTGGAAGGTCTGGTGTGATTGGCTTGGAATCAATTGGGTATCAGGGTTTTCTGAGGTTCCTTAGGAGATTCTAACGCACAGACATAGTCAACAATTGCTGGCATAAAAAAACAGAGGGAAGACAGTAAATTCACTCACCACCACCCCCCAAAAGCCAGGGGGAGATGCCTTCATTCACTGTCAGGATTTTGCCCACCTGCATAGCTACAGGAGGTCCAATACAGTAAGAGACCCTATTCTAATGGAGAGCAAGTGGTTCTCCACAATCAGTAACTAAAGCTCATATTTCCCACGTGGTGCTTGATGACCAACGACTGCAGATGTCAGCAAACACCGCTTCAGAGCAGGGGGCCTTAAGGTGGAGATGGAATCCAGGTGGTCTGTGATCTTGTATGTCAACCGTAAGTACAGGTCTCTTTTCACTAACCTTTCCTGGAAGTTAGGCACTTCCTGCAGTTCTGAATATAG
Organism: Mellivora capensis; assembly: GCA_004024625.1. NCBI lineage: Eukaryota > Metazoa > Chordata > Mammalia > Carnivora > Mustelidae > Mellivora > Mellivora capensis. Next base: position 4,261 of record PISX010022043.1, read on the forward strand.
GCAACAAACTACAATCCTACTGGTAGCCCTTGAGAGGGCACTTGCTGGTGTTTCCATGCCACATGCTAGATTTGCTGTCACCACTGGTTTGGGATCACAGGTGTTTGATAGCTCTGTTCTTAGATGCAGGTAGTTAGTGCAATAATAATGTCGCACATCTGTCACTATATTATGCATTTAATACTCTGATAACTGCATCCCAGTAAAACTGGGATTAAATACACAAGATCACAAAATTTAATTTTGTGATCTTGTGTATTTAATGACATGATTCCGAAAGGGGGTCTAAATGTCTCCCCAGGGCCCATATGGCCAGTGGCACATGGAAGGGCAGGGGCCCTGCTCTGAAGATAGTGCCCTAACAAGCCAAATACTGGACCTCCACGAAGAGCACTCTCAGGAGGGAGACACCCTGGACAGAGTTGGCTTTTGGCTTCCTCTGCCATTTCCGCAGATAAGATTTACCCTGAAAAGCCAGTTTAGCGCAGCAGAGAATAGGATGGGCTTTCTCTTTGCCCTCAGCTGCCTCTTGCTCTTGGCATTCCGGAGTACCTAGACTGCCAGGCTGGTAACTCGAGTCTCCAAATTAATCAAAACACAGCGCCCGGTTCAAGCCCGGGCAGACAGGCCCGGGAGCCAGACAAGCTCTCCTCTAGTGACCCCGGGACCCCAACTCCCCAGCCCCGCCCGCCACCCCGCGCGCCCCACCCTCAGTTGTCACGCTTCCGCCACTGCCTGCCCCCACCCCCGCTCCAGACAGGTGCCCGAGGCCAGGGGCAGCGATTGCGCAGTCTGGGCGGTGGGCGCCTTACCTCGGGGACACCCGCCGCGCCGGAAGCCGCCTGGTCGCAGCGCGCCCCGCCGCCTCCAAATCCACGCGCGACTCGGCGGCCGGGTCTCCGCGCTCTCACCGCTAAGTGCGGCCGCTGCCAGTCCGCTGCGGGTTGAGAAGCGGAGGCGGCGCGAAGGCAGCGCGGCGGGAGCGGGGAGCAGGCTGGGTCGCTCGAGTGCGGACGCCCCAGCGCGCCTCCCGCTTAATCTGGGCACCGCCGCTGGCCACTCCCCCCGCCCCGCTGAGCCACCTCCCCGGCGCACACCCCCAAATTCCCCACCTCCGACCCGCGCCCCCCGGCGCGGCCTAGGCCCCAGGACCTTGGGAGCATCATCTCCTAACCCCTTACCCTGGATCTGCGCCCACCTGCCCCGCAGCTCAGTTTTTTCTCCCCTGCTGGGCACGATGCCCAGGTCGGAGGGACATTGCCTGGTGAGTTGAAGGGGAGGGGGGACGAGGGCGGGACCTAAGCCACTTCTTCCCTCCCTCGGAGCCGCAGTCAAAAACCTCAGTGGGGAGGGACGGACGGCGTGGCTGAGCACTACATAACCCGCCCCGGGCGGGCTGGCGAGGCGAGCTTCACAACCAGGCTCCCCAACCCGCGTCGCGCAAGGGACGCGGTGGCCGCAGAGCCTGCGGGTCACTGGACACGCCGGGGCTCTGAGCGGGCGCCCACCATGCGCCCTGGGACGGCGCCCAGGCCGCCCGTGTTGCTGCGGCTGCTCCTACTGGTGCTCCTGGCAGCGGCGCCAGCAACAGGCAAGGTGAGTGATGGGCGGCGCGATACCCAGCCCCACGTCCTGGGAACGCGCAGGCCCCACCCGCGGGGCGCAGTCCTTGAGTCCCGGTGCGTGCGTGACTTTGGGCTCCACGCTGGTGCTGGGCGGGCAGCGTGGGGGATGCGAGCAAGCGGGCATGCCAAGGTAACAAGTGGAATGCGCTGGGGGAAGGCTGGTGGAAGAGGAGAGAAACTAGCTTGTCTGGTTCCAATGGCGTTGAGGATACTGGGGAAAGGCCTCCAGGGGTAGAAGATGATAGATGATGATAGATTAGAGAGAGAGAGAGATAGGGACCTAGGTCTGAGATAATGACTCATACTGGTGAGTCAGAGCAGGCAGCATGGCCTGGCAGAAAGCATAGCGTGCTGGGGGACTCCCAGCCCTGACATTACCTAGATGTCACCTCACACTGAACTCTGACCTCTCTGGGGCTTGGTTTCCCCCTTGTCAAAACCCACACTCCAGTGTTCTGTCGCTATTGTTGAGAAAAGCTTATCACTGAAAATTTATTAGCACCTTAGAAATAAAACTCATGTTAGGAAGAATTAAGCAATCTGTCACTTTGATTTTGATTTATAACCTGAGAGATCCCAGATTCATTTAAATGCACTCCATATTTCCTATTCTTTGCAAAGATAAATTAGGTGTCCTCCAAACTATTATAACTCCTAGCTGGCTTGATTTGAACTCGTGAGAGTCAAATTTAACTTGTCAGATGCATCTGTGATTTATACACTGAAAAAGTGAATTTGGGTGATAGTGCAGCGAAAGTTTATTTCCAAAGACGAGCAGTTTTACAATTTCATGATTGAGATTGTGATTGGAAGTTAATAGTCACATAAATATGTGTTACACCATATGTAATCTATGTACTTTTTCTTTTAAATTAAGACATGAAAGATGAAGCTAAAATCCTCTTTGAGCATCTTTATACCTCTCCCCCTCCCCATCGAAACAAAAGTCATCCACTTACCACTTTGTATTTCTTTCTGGGCATTTTCTATGCATTTGGGTAGACATAAATAGACCTACAAACAACATGTGATTTTGTTGCTATTTTTTAACATTATCCGTACCATGCTATATGCATCCTTTTGCAACCTTCAGCTCTGTCCATGTTATATGTGATATACCTTCATCTCTCTTTCTTTTTTCCCCGTTGCATGATTTTCCACAATATATGAATATGCTAAAGTCCATTGAACCATCCTCATGTCAATTTACACTTATGTTATTGAGTGTTTTCCATTTTAAGGAATTTTATAATCCATGTAATCTCTTCATGTAGCAGGTACTAACAGAAATGCACTTTGCATAGACTAGGAATGCCCAACCCAATACTTCCGGTCATGGCATATTAAACTCATCCAAGTTACTGCAGATTGTCTACTATCTTTAATCCAGGAGCAAATAAATACAACAAGCAAAAACCTAAAGAAAGTGTATGTTGTGGGAAGGCATGGGGCAGAGGTCCCAAGCAGGGTTTGCACATCCTTCTAGACTCTAAAGAGGAGGAGAGGTAGGGGAAGGGGGGGGCAGGGAAACGAGGGGGTATGTAAAGATCAGCCTGGAAAAGTGATGCCCTGTGATCATACAACCTCTAATTATGCCAATTTTTAAATTATATTGTCATAGTCCCTTATTAGTTTTTACATGTAACATTTTTTGTCTTGAGTTTGGTCAAATCTTAATGACTTCTTGCTGATAATACAGTTAATCCATTTGTATTCTTTTTATCATCACTTGAAGCAAGTTTTTGTTAAAATTAATAAGAATGATCATTTCCTTTGCACCTGCTGAATTATATAAAAATTGTCATTAGAAACCTTGAAATGTGTGTAGAGAAAAAGAATCATAAGTCAACCAGTCACTGGTCTAGGGGATGCCAGGATGGCTCTCTCCATAGGATAACTGTGGCATTGGGCAGGGGACTTGATGTCTTTGAGCCTCAGGTCTCTCTGTAAAATGGGGGAATTGAAAGTTCCAGAGGGACCAGCCGGTGAGATAATGACTCAGCTCATGGGGTATGGGCAAGATTTTGTTGACATTCTAGAATTCAGGCTCAGTAATGCCAGAATCCCTGCTTTGTTCAGGAGAGAAGCAGGGTGGGTGAGGAGTGGGGGGTCCAATTTCCATAAGAAATTTCTCAAACTCCAGATGTTAGCAAATAAGTCAAATTTTGGCAAAACACACAGTGTTTGGGTTGTTTGTGTGTGTGTGTGTGTGTGTGTTTGTAAAGGGCTGAACAAACACAGAGCCAAGTAATGTGCATGTATAGGCTACAGTTAGCCTCTGGGCGAGTATGTCTATCATCGTGGGACTGTACTAGTTAAGAATACATTTTGCTCTCAATTTCTGCACTTGTACCTCAGCAATTTCTCAAATCAGGGAGGTAGTAGTGGCGTTGACTCCACATTCTGAGTTCAGACAGGGTGGAACTGTCCACCCACATAATTTGTTCTCAAGTGCCCTCTGTGAAATCCACTGTGGTTTCAGATCTGGCTGCTAAGGGTAACCTCAGGTTCATTGCTATTCTTGGGCCCAGCTCATCAACCAGAAAACTGGGAGGCACATTGCTGTTGCCTCAGGACATAGATTTGGGAGATGGGCTAGAGAGCGCTCCTTCTCTGATAGCTGCCAAAGGTGAGGGTCATGGTCTGAGGTATGCTTCTACTGCCTTTTTTTCCCTTAAAATTCCAGACAGAGCAGAAACGCAGCAAGCAACTCCCAGGGGCTGAATAACAGTTACATTTTAGGGAGGATGTTTTCTTGACTGATTTCATTCTTAAATTTTAAATTTAAATTGGGAAACATTCCAAAGAGACAAAAAGTAATGTAACAGTAATGTTAAGTAACATAAAAGTAACGTCTTTCCCTTTAGGGAAAATAGCATATGAATAAAAAAGTCATACACACATTCTTTGCCCCCTCTTCTGTGTATGGTTTTGTATTTACACACTGTGTGTGTGTGCGTATGTGTGTGTTAGTCACCACGAAAAATAAGTATTATTGTTTTGTTTGTCCTTCAAATGCAATAAATGGTTTCACATTAATAGGTACCTTTCAGCTCTTGTTTGTGTCAATCCATATTACGGTTTTGGATTTCATCCATGTTGATACATATAGATGTGATTCATACATATACATAGGATGTGATAGCTGCTTCAAGTAGCCAGTTATATAAATAAAGCACAGTTTATTTTTCCATCCCCCTAAACACAGGAAGTTTGTTTCCATGGTCTTGTTTCAGGAAGTTGGAATGTTCAGGAACATCTTCGTATAGGTACCATTGTGACAACTACATTTTGAAAGCCTACCCAGAATGCACCTGTTTCCCTACATCCTCAGCAAAATTTGGTGAGTTTAGATGTTCATGGGCATAAAATAGATTCCCATTTTGACTAGTGAGTTTGTGGATCTGTACTTGTTTTAACTGGCAGTTTAGATTACCTCCGGGTGAATTGCATGGCAGCTCTTTTCCTGTCGATCTCTTATGGCCTTGCCCTTTCCGTTGCCAATAATTAGGAGTTTCTTATGTATTTGGATGCCAAACTTTTGCCATTTAAACATGCAGCAAAGATTCCATTCCATTCTCTGGTTTATCTTTTCATCTGGTTGCTGGTGTCTTAACATATAAAATTTCTTTCACTATACTCTCAAACCTATTCATTTTTTCTGGACATTTTGTGTTTTGTGTCTCATTGAAGTAATCCTTTTCTTCCCTGAGATTATGAAAATGTTCTCTTACCTTAAAAAACAAAAGAATGTTTTACAATTTAACTCTTTTGCATTTAGGACTCTTAATCCTGGAATTATTTTTCTACTTAAGTGATATGATTTTATCTTTTTCCATATAGATGACAAATTGTCCCAACATTATTTATTAAACAGTGCATTCTTTCCCTTACTGTTTTGCAGTGTTATATCTGCAAGCTTGTGTACCAATCACTCATTCATAAATGGGTCTATTTGTATTCATTTATGGGTCCTTTTATTTAGGGCTTTCACTTCTCATTATTTTCTAGAGCTTTCTGTTTCTTTTATTTCTCAATATTTGATATTTTCAGTACTATTGTAAATGGTATTTTTTTTCAAGACTTAATAGCCTTACTCTTAAATATATAGCAAACTGGGTGAATTCTGTATTTTGACCTTAATTAAGCAACTTTAAATAGTCAAATGTATTTAAGACTAAAACTTTTCCCCCAAATACTGCTTTAACTATATCACACACATTTTAATAAGCACTCTTTTAGCATAATTACATTCAGACTCCTTTCTAATGGATTTCTTCATCTTATGGGTTATTTACATACTTATTTCTTAATTCCCAAATGTAGATTTTCTAATTAATCTTTTTTTATGAAATTATGATAGAGATTATATTCTGTCTTCAAAGATATATGTATATGTATATATATGGTCAAGATTTTTTAATCTTGATAATCTTGATAATGAAGATAATGTTATTAAAATTATCTGTGCCCGTGTATTTCTTATGTATCCTACTCAGTGGTTATTTAATTTAATAGTCTATAGTTTTCATCAAATCTTCAAAATTCTCAGACATTCCCTTTTTATACTTCTCCTTCCCCACTGTCTCTACTCCTGAAATTCTTAGGATGCATCCTGGACCTTCTTGTCTTCTCCTCCAGTTCTCCTAACTTCTTATAACAGAGACCCTTCATATGCTACTTGGATCCTCTGGCCCCACCGTCCTCCTGGGCTTTGGGCACTGACTTACCCCAGCTGCCAACCTGGCCACAGACTTTGCACATGGAACAGTCTATGGTTCCTCTAGACTCTACTCATGGCTCCCTGTTGTCCTTTAGACATAGGGTATTAACCCCTATGGGACAAATCTTTGATGTGTGGGCAATGGGAGCTAATGGGAGCACAAATTCTCTTCTTCTCATGGAAGAACTGTGGTTAGATGTGCAGAGCTTCACCCAGACTCTCCATGAGACCAATCATCAGCTGGACTTGAGACCACAGGGTAGCACATCCAACTTCTGTCCCAGGCACTACTTCTCCCATGTCACACCCTGTGAAGCCATCTCATGTCTTTCTTCCAATTTTTAATTCTCTTTTCTGCTGTTTGTAAGTTTCAGTAGATTTTTCAGTCTATTGTAATTTTCAGTAATGAAAAAGAACTCTGGATGGAACCATTCAACATGGTTTATAACCCCAGATTTATTTATTACCAGCTTTTACATTTTTGTCTCAATTTCTTGACCTTAAAATGGAAGTAAGAAACTGACCTCAGGTTTGTTTTTTGTTTTGCTTTGTTTTGGTTTTTTTTGTTTGTTTGTTTTTTTTTTTTACCTCAAGTTTTAATGAGGATTCAGTGATTTAATACATATAACACATACTTTTACCATGCCTGTCACATACTAATCATTCAATAAATGTTAACTATAATTATTTTTATTCATTAAATTTTAATTTCAGTGACTATTCTAGAAGTACATTTTGGAGTCTAAGTCTGGGTTTGGTTTGGTTTTGTCTTTTTTTTTTTTTTTGTAGATTTCCCCTTTATCTTATGCCTTTAATCACTTTACACATACTCTATACCCAATCCCTTTCTGATTGTTTTTTCTATGATTTCAAGGTCGGATCTGTCCTGTGTCTTCTGTCCATTATCACCCATGGGGAGACCATGTGAATGAGAAGTTTGGGGAAAATAAAAGCCTCCTCTGTCATCACTCAGCCTGCCCCACCCCCTCCATTTCACCTCATTGCTCACAGATTGGAGCTGTTCTGCCCTGGGAGGAAAAAAAAAAGAACAAAGTAGTTCTGTGACTCCCAGAGACTTTTTTCCCATTAGAATAGACTTACGTCTAACGGTTTGGGAGGATGGAAGGCACCAGACATGTTTCCTTTTGTCTTCTCAGGGCCACCCTCCTCCAGCCACCCCCCCCCCACTGCCCATTTCCTCCAAACATTCAGACTTCCATTAGACGAGGTGTGGGGGTCAAGGTCAACAACAGCAAAACCACCAACTTTCCCTCTCAGCCTCCTCTCCCTCTCTGAGGCGGGCTTTCCTCCTTGAACATTTCTCTGGGTAGTTTGCTTTCAGACATGATCCTTGGAAAAACTGAATTAAATAAAGTCTGTCTTTGCATTTCCCTTAGAACATTTGCCCTATGATGGAGAGCCCAGCCACAACTGTCTGGCGTTAACTGTGAGTGAGGATAATTTTGTGAAATATTGCAATTGATGGAAACCCTCAAAACTGTCAGTGTCTGATTCCGACAACAGGGCTGTCTGGTTTGCAAATGCCCTGTGGTTCTTCATCCGTGTGCGTCTGACCATGCTCATGCTGTGGCCTTCAGCCAAAAAGCGTCCACCCGCCACGGAGTAAAAGATTTTCCAAGATCAGTGAAAACACGTGGTGCCCAGAGCATTTTTGTTTTACAAAGTTTACATCTGGCCCCTGCCTAGACTTTTTAATCATAACAGACTTTCACTGTAACTTATTTATTTCACCTCTGTTTTCAGTTTCAGAAAGTAAGGAAACTGAGATCATATCGACTTCTTAACAGAATAGACATTTTCCCACTCAGCCCTCCCACTGTGGCCTTGACCAGTTACTTAATCCATTGGAGATGTCTTCATCTCTAAAAATCAGATAAGAAAGCCTCTCACGCCTCGTTCTGTTTATCTCACAAGGTATCTCGCAGGCTCTTGTCTTCTGGAAGCACCCATGTCAGTCTTTTCAGCCTTCTTGGGATTCCTAGTGCAACTGCCAGCTGAGGCCTTTGGCTTCAGATATATTTTCTAGCCAAGGCTGAACAAAAGCACATTGGCTCTACTGTACATGGCCTCATAAGTTCAGATAAACGAACATCAGTGTCCACATCATGCAATAGAAAATTGTGAGCCATACCAATGAGCCACATATTTAATTTTAAGTTTCTCAGTAGTCACATTAAAAAATAAAAAGAAACAGGTAAATTAACTTGAGTATATTTCACTTATCCCAGTACATCCATAATTTTATAATGTCAACATGTAATCACTAGTAAAAACACTAATAGATATTTTACAATCTTTTTTTTCATATTAAGCTTTTAAAATCTGGTGTCTATTTTGCCTTTCCAGAACATCTTAATTCAGAGTATGTACGTTTCAAGTGTCTATAGCCACAGGTGGCTACCATCTTCGATAGCGCAGACTCACATACACGGTGTCCAGATACGAGCGGGAGATACAGCCCATAAGGTCATATCTCTGAAAAGAACACATTTTGTTTGCTGATTTGCCATAGGAAATAAACACACTGTCAAAATGACAAACTTCAATAAAAGACAGTAAGTCAGCATGGACTGTGCCTAAGTGTCTGTGCAGCTCTTTCTCCAGAAAGCTTAGATATTGACCTTGGCTGCAGTGCTTAAAGTGGCACAAATTACTTTGTACACTTTTAATGATATTGCCCCATTATCAAAATATGAGCAGGCTGTACACCTGAAGAGTGGAAAGAAAATCAGGAACCAGTAAACATTTGCAAAAGGAAAGGAGAAAAGGAGAAATATACTGGAAACTGACTTGCCTTTCATCTGAAACTATAAACTAAGTTATCACTACAGTTTAGCCAAGCAAGAAGTTTAGTGTTCCTTTAAACAAGTTACTTCTGAAAGAATCTCTGCTTTTCTTATCTATAAATGATGGTACCTTATCTACTGCAGAAAGAGTACTCACCAGGACCCACAGCTCTTAAGGTCTAGTTACAATTATGTTGTTGTTGTTATTAAAATCAGGAAGGAGATAATAGGACAGAAATATAGGCATGTGGACTGAGTATTGGAGATTCCCTGATAAATGGTCTGTGTCCCTGGCCATGCAGAGCTGGGTGTCCAGGGGAACAGGGGGGAGAGACAGCAGCTCAGTAAATGAACATAACCATAGATTGGGGTACCTGCTGGGAGAGAATAATGTGGTGATGGAGAAGGAGAACATTTACCTTAGCTAGAGGTCGCTGGGGAAAACCTGTCTGAGGAACTGGCTCGAAGCCTTACATGGAGGCTGAGGAATGTGGAAAGCACTGAGGAATGTGACTCAGGCCCAGGCCTCTCCAGAGGGGAGAGAGGTGAGATGCTTCTGATGTTACGGCTCTTGGGTTGTCAAAGAATAAAACCAAGACCAACAGAAGTTTTAGAAAATGAAAAAGAAAATGTTGTGTTTATTTACTCACCATGAGGGAATACATATACTGGGTATTTTGCTAAAGGTGGGTTAGGGGATGGGAAGCCCCAGAGGGAGACAGGCTCATGGTGGTTGCACTGATTAAGGGGGGGGGGGGGACTGCTCCCTGGGTAACCTGAAATAAGTCCACAGGATCGTATGTGGGTGACCACCCTATCATTTTAATGTTTGCACTTAGCAGATTAATATTTTAACCAAAAAGAGACAACGTAGTGTACTTATGCTATTCAAAAGACAGTTGTTGCGTTAGCAATGGATGAGTAATGAATTCACACTGTAACTTGGTAATGGGCCCACGTGTAAAGTGATGTGATGAACATGTTCTTCTTTCATTCTTGTGGGCGTGTCTGTCATCCTCTCCTCAACCTCACTGGGACAGGTTTGAATTTGTCAGATGTGGCTGTGAGGCCTAGGGCCTTGTCCCAGCTGAGCCCTTGTCCCAGCTGAGACGGTCCCAGGCCAGAGAGGGCTCCAAGCCGGGGAAGAATGAAACCCACCTAAGGCCATGCCAGAAGGAGGCGAAGAGCTCCTCACTCACAGGACCCACAGCACCAGCTTCCCCTCCTGGTGGGTGCTGGTTAGGAAGGCAGAACGTCCTGTTGAGCCCTTCTCCAAACCCACCCAACTGAAATCTGCATACTGACCAGGTCCGCAGGAGATTCCATTCCTGGGTACATTATTGTCTGAGAACTGTGCCAGCCTTGGTACGGACTATAAAGTTCTCCCAAGGTGCAGAGGGATGGCACTGCATTTCAAAAGAGTGGTGACATAATCTCTGTTTTAAAGACTTATATGACTGACACATGGAGAAGGCTGACTGTTCTCCTTGGGAACCCAGCCTAGGTAAAGGAGAGGTTACAGAGCGGGAAGCAAGTCTTGGTGGTGCTTCTTTTTTTTTTTTTTTTTTGGATTTTGTTGGCTTGGCAGTCAGAGAGAAATGGAGGAGAACAGCAGAGAAGTTGTTGGAGAGAACCAGTCCAGAAATGGAGGAGAACAACAGAGAAGTTGTTCAATCTATCCCTGTTAATTGATTCAGTGCAATTAACTTGATAATGATATATGCAATGAGGGGAGGGTTAAAAATCCAGTCTGATGCCCTGTACATATAATATCAGGTTGTCAAAAAAATATTTCCACACATCATTATAGGTAGTATATACGTGCATTGCGTATGCACATATAAATAACACATTTAAGGAGTATTTCATAGTCTCATATTTTGGTATTATTGCAATGAGTTAATTGTTTTTTTAAAAAGCGTAATCCTAACTATATAAAGATCTTTTATTTTTCTGACAGTTTTGGGGAAAGTTAGGAATTTTCCATTTTTAATCTTTAAGATTGATGTTTGTTAATTAGATCCTATCTCCAACTTTGTTTGTTAGAGAAGTGATCCCAATGTTTAAAAAGGAGTTCAAGTGTATTTAGAAACCTTGGGAGATTTGTCATTACGTAGACAAAACAGGTCACTGGATTTTTTTCCCACCAGGATATTTTGTTGTTACATGAACTTCTCAAGGAAAAAGTTCTACAAGGGGAACATCAAGAAATCTGCAATATTTTCCCTTGAATCAAATGTCAAAGTATGTCTGCAGAGGCCCAAAACAACAAGGTTAATATTCATCTTCCTTGTTTAACTAGATGATAGGATAATTTTATTCTGTTTATTTATGTATGATATCAGGAATGCTGAAGTGTTCATTCACATGCTAGCTTTAAAAAAAGTTTCCTGTGTTGTGCAAAATCTGGAAAATATTTAAAAGTACCAAAAGAAATTTAAAAATAGAAGTGATCCATAATCCTATTACCCATAGATGATCACTATTCTCTATTCTCTATGGGATTATTCCTTTTTTATTCTACTCTTTTCACCTAACAATGGACTGGAAAAAAATTTCCGAGTTGTTAATTATTACAAGTATATCTCTAAATGTCTACAGGACACTTCATTGTAGGTTGGTACTATAACTTATTTAGGTAATACCCTTCTGTTGAATTTTGGGGGTGTTTCCCATTGTTTAGAAATAAAGCTATAATGGAACTCCTTGAAGACTAACATTTAGTAAAATCATATTTTAAGTAATTGTGTATGTAGATGCTTTCTTACCAAATGTCTGGTTTTGTGCATTTCTCAATAAGATGGCAAAGTAGTATCATTCCTGATTAACTGGTAAGAGTCTGAACCAAGAGAACTCCTCAGATTTGTAGAGAAAGTAGGTTTAGAATTGGGAGTTCTGGTTATTTGGGCTTTTAGTAGGACTCTTTCTTATCAAAACTTCCCAGATGATCGAAAAGGAGTATCGGATATCACTTTATTCATTATTTAAATAATTAAGCACTATTTGTAATAAGATTGGTTTTAAAAATGTTTTGGTTTTTCAGAAAGAATGATTTCTGAAACTGTTATCCCATTACAATCAACACATCAACACAATGCTTTTATTTACTGAAGTATTGAAAAAGTCTAGAAGAAGTCTGCAGTCTAGAAAAAGTTTAACCCAGTTCCATGTTGCTTTCCCTACTGATCCCCTGGAAGACAGGTGTTCTATCTTATGCCTCTTTATTATTTCAGCTGTTGGCATAACAGTTCTTGGCATGACTACTAGTAGTCCTCAATGAAGGTTTATGGATTTGGACCAACATTTTATTTTAAACACTAAATCTAAAAAGGCAATAAAGAATTAGTAGATTCTCGAATCCTTTGGCACAAGAATAAAAACAAAACATTATTCTTCAGGTGAAATGTTGAATGTTTCACCCACTAATTCAGCTAGATGCTGGGGAAAAGGTGGGAAAAACCAACATGGTCCCTCTGCCCTCACAGAGAATCCCTCCAGATGAGGGCTTTAGATAAATACACAGACAATAACAATAAAATCAGATATGCTATAACAGGCCAGATATAGAAAAGCAAAATTTGGGTGGAGTTCAGAAGGAATAGAGATCAGTTAAATGTCCAGAACAGTGAACATGTGGGCTTTATTGTGTAATGACAATAAATCATGTAACAACAATAGAGCCAGAAAGTAGTAAGATTTCAGTGGCTTGAAAAACGCAGCTTATCTTCAAAATAAGGCACTTAAAAATGTTGGAATGAGTACAGAACGTAGCATGTAGAGTTACTGGCAATTGGTCCTTCTACCTGCTCCCAGCCTCCACCCGTGCCAGAGCCCTCATCAGCATCCAGTTAGTAGAGCCCCAGAGTTTACACACATGGGTGGGATTCTCCTTATTTTGCCATGTTAGACAAAAGCAATACACAACCCTTTCCCAAAAGGGGGGGACAAAACAAAAACAAAAGCAAAACTAAGAACAGTAGTATACCTGAAATCTCATGAGATAAAGATCCTACAGATTAGGAGCCAGACTGCATGCCCAAGGAAGGGCCAACACTCTTTAATGCCCACATCCTCTGGAGAGGTCCACCAAGAGGTGGACTGATTGAGCACTGCATGTGCCCGTGGCTGTGCCCATGGAGTATTCCGAGGTCCTACGCACTGTGACCTGCTCAGGCCTTTCAGAGATAGAACATTCAGAGCCCACGTGGCCCAGACGAGCAGCACCCCCAGACCCCAGGAAAGCAGTCATGGAGACAAGGACATCTGAGACACCTTACCATCGAAGAGTCATTTTGGGACAATTGAAGCAAGTCTCTTGAATTCCCCTCAATCATAAAATGTGGCAAATAAAACCCATCCCTCCTATCTCCATAAATCGTTTAACCAAACACATTTGGCATTCTACAAATGACAAGCAGTATTGAGACAGGAATGAGTTTCAATATCAGAAAAGCAATAGTCCAAATGTTTCTTATGCACATTTAATTCTCCTGTTATTTTGTGACTCAATATCAACTTCCTGGAATGTATTAAGGAGTTTCTTATTTTCAAAAATACTATTCAGTGCATTCTTTGCTGCTGGTATTTTCTAATAACATTATTTGGAAGCATCAGCAGAAATGGCATCCTCCCTGAGCATTGTCCCCATTAAAAAAATGAACAGTGTGTTTACCTTACACCACCCCATGTAAATACTATTGCTAAAACTCATCCAGTGATTTCATCACTTTCATGGTGACTTTCCAAACACCTCACCTAAAATACCTGTTAATTACAGAGATAATGCTGGGAACATTTAATAGTCATAATTTGGTCATTTCTTGTCTTTTTCAAATATAGGCTTTTTGGCACAGATTTAGAAGAGATGCAACCAGTTTTGGCACACAGTTTGTCCCTCAGCTCCCATTAATGTGTCACGGGCAGCCAAGGGTTGAAAGTGTAAATTCACCAGCTGCACATTCCCTGAACACCTTAACTATAGTGTACCACGCTAAGGAAACTCTTGAAATATCCTCTAAACAGGATGGCTCCTTGGGAAGTTTGATAATGAAGCCACTGGAACTAATTATCAGACTAACCAAAAATATTTTTTCTATGTTGATCTCTTTTTTTCCTAACAGTAAAAGTAATCTATGCCCATTTTTGAACATTCAAGATATATAGACAAGTACATTTTTAAAAAGCACTCCTAGTCAAAGAACCCGGGGGTAGCCAGTGTTAATCTTTTGTTATATTTGTAATAAAAATGAGATTATATAGTATAAGGTGTTTTGTATCCTGCTTTTTTTGACATTATATTATTATTTTTTCATATCATTAAACATCTTCTACAAATAATTCCATATTATTCAATCATGTTTATATACTGATTAAGTTTATTTAGGCTTTTTGGCACAGATTTAGAAGAGATGCAACCAGTTTTGGCACACAGTTTGTCCCTCAGCTCCCATTAATGTGTCACGGGCAGCCAAGGGTTGAAAGTGTACCTAAATTCTTGATATTATAAGCAAAGCTATGATGAATTCTTGCCCATGTACCTTTTTGTAATAGATTTTTATAGTGAAATTATTAACTAGATCAACTGGCATAATTTTTTTTGTTTTTTATACCACAAATTCTACTTGTCAAATGATAGGCATAGTTTTAATACTGGTAAGTAGGAAAAAAAAAAACCCAAATCAGGCCAAATCTTATCATGTAACTATAACTAGAGATAATATTTTGATATATACTCTATTGTCTTTTTTTTTTTTTTACTTAATCCAAAATATTGTTTGGTGTATGGCCTGAGCCAAGGACCTAAATTTTTTAAATTTCCCAAACTAGTCAAATTCCCCAACATTAGTTTTATAATAATTTACCTGTTCCCCCATTGACTTCTACTGATCTCAGCTCCACTCAAAAATGAATCAAAACAACATCTTGAATAGAGCCACAATTTTTTTGGAACACAGAGCTGATGATGAGATGCATGGCTAATGGCCACAAAAAAAAATGGGGTTTACCAGTTATTTAAATCATTACAGACCTAGAGTCAGTGTAGCATTAGATAGATTTACAGACTCACCTCAATCAGTTTACCATTTCTCAGTGTTCCCTCATCCCTTACTCTTAGCTCTACATCTGGAAGGGCGTAGGCTCAAAGACCCCCACTAGTCTTTACTATATGACACCCCATTAGTTTTAGGTCATTCCAGACATTCGGAGAAAATAGACCATTTCCAATCAATAAGCCTAAGAGCATTTGTTTTTCTCTCCCAGCATCAGTCCATCTACCCCATCTCCTCTTGCTTCTCTCATCCATTTTTATGACTTACAAGCAGATGAGATTCAGGCCTAGAATCTCTTACACTTTTTCTAGTTTTCAATTTTAGTTTTAGTTTAGTTTTCAATTTCTAGGTTTCAATCCCAACATTAATGGGATCTGAGGGGCACTGTGTGCCAAAACTAGTTGCATCTCTTCTAAATCCATGCCAAAAGGCCTGTATTTGAAAAAGATAAGAAAGGACCAAATTATGACTATTAAATGTTCCCCAGCATTATCTCTACTTTTTCAATTTGGCTTAAACCAGGCATCAAAATCAAATTGATTTCCTATGTCAAGTTGAGCAGTAACTTAATAAGCATTATCGTACAATCTCAGTAGATTGTATAGTGGCTACATTATAATCTCAGAAGCAAATATGGTTGCAGAAAAAAAATTGAAATGAAGAAAAGACCTTAAAACCCATAAAGGGGGTAAAGGAGGAAAATGTTGGAAATTTTGACCATACCTATTGCAACAAAACACCACCTGGACCCCTCTTGAACCTCATCATACATACTACTCATGAGCCCTTTATTTAATCAGGTTAGCATGAATGCAATGCATTTAACATTCTCTGATATAAAAACAGAAGACTAATACCAAGTACTCTCAGCATCCACTACTAGCTACTGTAAATGATTTACTTGGGAATCTATTTCCGTACAGTTCACCTTCAGAAAGTAGCTGTCAGAAAATCTTCACAAGAGCCAGACTTGTTTTCACATATGAAACTGCTCTGCTTTTTCATTTGGATAAATCACTGACTTGGGCTAGAGTGGGCTCTTTGTTGTTGTTGTTATAAGTTTTTCTTGGCCTAAAGTTTTCCTGTTTATTCACTATGAGGAAGAGCAGCGCTTTGTGTTTCGAACATTGGAGGGGTAGTTCCTAATTCTACAGGCACGTTGAAGACGATGGTATTCGTCAGAACCACCACAGTGAGCCACGGCCCAGAGGTGGTCTCCAGTGGTCTGTATCGGGGACCTTCTGGAGAAAAACAATTGAACAAAGTTACGCATTAAATAAAATCAAGGGATTCTTATTTCCAATTACATTTTCTCCCTCAACTCTTAAATCCTTCATTTTTTACCATTTTTACTAGGAGAACCTTTTCCCTTGTGCAAAATTTTTTTTTCACAAACTTATTTAAGAAGATAGCTAGAAAGTCAGTCCTTATATAACTCACTCCACCAAGAACTAGCTGCATGTCCCTGGCTAATTTTGTTGAGCTTTGTTTTCCTTATTTATAAAAAGGGGATAATAATATAGCCTCTAGGTTCATATATATGATAATGATCAAATATGATAATGTCTATAAAGGCTTAGTTAGCCCTGTGCCTGACATGTTAGGAGCTCAGTTATGTATTGCTGGCGGTGAGAGGTGATATTTAGCAATATTCAGTCAAGCCAACATCTGGGTTTTGACCCATTAGAACCCTGCAGTCGAAAGTCTTTCAGTTTTCAGTCTTTTATGGCATACCTGGGAGATCAGTTGGGCTATTCATTTTTTAAAATGGGATTCTAGTGGTATCACAAAGTAGTTGTCTTAATTTTTTATGTCAGCTTGCCAACAGGAATAAACATAAATTAAATTAGAATTGTTCCTCATGGCATTGTACTCACTGACATTGGATTTTTGAAAGATCTGACGTTTGAACATACGTGAAGTCATTTTTGCGTAAATCGATTCTCAAGGTTTCTGCATTTCCAAAGGAAGTAGAGTGGTTCTATTTGTCTGCTTGCTTGCTTGCTTGCTTTGCCATTTTTAAAAGATGTGGAAGTATATATATAAACAGCTTGAATTGTTCTGCCTAAAATAAGCATTTGGGGCCAGAGAGCCCGGGATAACAGTGACCAGCATAAGAACAGGGTGAATCTGGGGGATTTCTGAGAAACTGACGACCCAGAAATATCTGAATGTTCCAAGCAGAGACCAGAGAAAAAGAGTGTGTGGGAGTACGGGAAATACAAATCAGAAGGCTCACTGGAATTCATCTGACTTCAGACTTTAGGTCAGGCCAGGTAGAAGATTGACTCAAACTTGGTGGTTATCAGAACTGGCCAGAAGGACCTAAACAGAGAGGAGATTGTGAGTCCAAGGTCAATAGGCAGGCACATGGAAACCAGGTGACCCCAGAAAACAGAATGCAGTGGACATCTGCTTTTTTCCCTCCTGACCTCTCCCCTGTCCCTCTCTGATGGTAGCATGATGATTTTACTTTAGGGAGCTATCATCCCCTCATTGCCAAGGGCGTGGGCACATGCCCTAAGCTGAGACAGTAAGTGCCCTCCCCCAGGAATTTGGATCCTCAACTGAAAATGCAAGGAGCTTATTTATCCTGACAGCAGTGCCCTGAAAAACTTTCCGTTAGTTTTTGTACCTTGATCCTCATAACAGCCCTGAGGCTGGTCTTTTCTGATGCCTGTTTATTTAACTTTTCTTCAACTTCTGTGTGCTGCCCCATGTCATTCCAACAAATTCCTCTTTTATCATTGAGTTAGCCTAAATAATTTCTGTTGCTTGCCACCAAAGAACCCTGGCAAGGATTCAGGAATCCAGACACCAGTCTGGCCGGCAGAACTGGTGGGTCAGCAACCTTCTCCCCTGGCCAAGAAGCCTCTTATATTAACATGTGAGGAGAGAGTTCCCCTCAGGAGCAACAGATTCAGGCCAGCAAGTGCACATGGGTGAACTCTTGCTAGGAAACTGATCTGGCAGTTACCCAAGATGGACTAGGGGAATGTGAGAACTGAGTTACTGGTTAATCATTGCTTATCACCAAATTATGAGGCACTTTCTATTTTGAATGTCTCTAATAAGAGTGCCAGACCAGGTAAAAATCAAGATTGACTCAATCAATGTGTAGAAGAAATGGTAACTATTGAACTATTATGTCTTCCCAGAAGATGTAACTTGGAATTACTGCTTGACTTAGACCTTCATCAAGGTAACCTCGCTCATTAGCTTGGTTTCAGCCCCCTCTCTGCCTTGCTCATCCAAGACCCTCAAGAAGTTATGGTCCTTGCCTTTTCTACCAAGAAGGATCCGGTCAAAATTTTTGCTACACTCCACCTTTAGGGATTCATTTCTAAGTCTCCTGTCATGAAATACATCTTTCACTTTGTGAGGTCTGTCTTTTCTTCTCCAGCAATATTTGTGTTTTTTTCAGCTGCTTTAAATAATTTAACTTGAACATGTTTCAAGTTCGTACACAGAAACATAACAAACCAGATAAAGCATTTTAAGTATGTAAAAAAGTCTAATCCTGTTCTTCTCATTATGCACATTTTGGAAAAATTCTCTGTAAACTGGTGTACACATTCTTGACCCTTACTCTGCATAGCTCAGTGAAGCCTCACTGAACTTTTGACAGTAGGTTGAAATTGTTTTTTAGAAGTGGATTTGGTCAAATTATAAAAAATTAAGAGCTCTGGCCAAGTGCAAGGTTTGGTTGATCATTGATTGAATGAAAAATGGGTAGCTTGAGGTGATTTGCCACAGGGCTCTCAGGGATCACCCCAGGTAGTTAGTACATGGTGCTGTTAGTCAGTATACAAAGATCACATAAAATCTCATAAGGACTGGTTGACATCTAGCCATCTGAGGGAAGGCCAGTCCTACAAGTCATCTTTGCTCTTGTATATATGGCAAATCAATCATTACTACTGGAGGAGCTATATAAATAGAAGTTTAAGATACTGTGTTCATCTTCAAATGTGGGAGGAATAGATTTCATTTTATGTATCATACAGTGCACCAGTTTCCCTCTTTTATACATAAATGGCCCTTTTGAGACCAGAGGGTGAGGCCCTACTCCATGAATCATTATGGTCCCCACAGAAAAGAGTGAATATTCCATCAGTTGACAGGAAAGAAGTAAAAAGAGAAGTTAAATGCAGAAGGAAAGCCTTAGACTAATTAGTCTGTGTAATAGTCCCTTATGGGGCTTATTTTATAAGGCAGATTTCCTGGCAAAATCCTTGTGGTGTGGCCTGGGAATCACATCTCAGATGATTCTGGTACAAGAGGTCCTTCAAACTCTCTTATAGAAACACTGCCTCAGACTGATGGGAGAGAGGGAATGCCTGCCCCTCTCTGGGCCTCATCCTCTGGAGCCTGGAATCCCAGACCAGTCACTGAAAGAGTTCCCACAGTTGAACAAGTCAGCCTCTCCTTCAGAGGGTCTGCTCCACATTGGCCAGGGAGGACTCTAGCAAAATAGGAGAGTGGTCCATACATGGAAAATCACTGCCTGGTTTTTTGTTAGTTATTCCTTTGGTAAAGATTTTTGGAGGAGGGAGAAGGGAATATTTGATATAACTTCTTCTATATGTTCAGGCCTCTACTATATCTCCATCATTCTGTTATTGTTAGAACTGACTGAGATCAGGCATATTACATAGAAGTAAGTCACACAATGTTTTGACAGTGATGTTGGTTGATGACGATTGTCCATCAATGATGACTCTGCTGCCCGACTAGGAATTAAGAGGAGGATGTGGTATCAACCCTTCTCCCCCAAGCTAGTTTTTTTATGTTGGTATCAGTGCTTCTAGTCTCACAGTGAGAGACCTTTCAAGGGGAATTTGACTTTGATTGACTCCAAAACAAAGCTACAAAGTCAAGCTACTTCTTCTTGCAAGGAGATTCTTCCTCTCTACCAATGTAGGATGATCTTGAGATGGGTTTTATCAAGGGAGCAAGCAGACTCCTCTGTTTGCAGATTTTAATATGATTGGTATGCCATGGGAGGAGTGTAGACCATGCATTTTTGAGAGATATTCTGTAAGATGAATGTCCTTGTTTCAGGACACAAGGGAGAATATGAGAGGTTCGCTTCCTAATTCTTTTTCATATGTCAGCTTTGAGAATCTTTTTAATATTTATCTTATAGATTCACTTTGCCACATATTTATGTTAATTATTTGGTTGTGTTTTGGACAATGTGAAATATATATGCATCTATGTAACACATTGTGTAACAATTATACTTACGAAGGTTGAAGAAAAATACAATTACTTTAGTTGGAAACAAAAACTAGTGTTTCGTTGTCAGTGTAATTCACTATATAAAACAGATGCATTTTAGAAAAGGCTCCAGGCAAACATATTCAAAAATCCAACTGTATTTTTAAATTAACTTATATATCTTCAAAGAAGTTTTGAACACATTAAGAAATAACTATTTAAGAATCAGCCCCATATTTAGTATTTACTGTATCTTTAACACACTTGGCAGAAAACTTAAATCAAGCAATGCAGAGTCAAAATGTAGAGAAAATGAAAATTTAGTTCTTAATTATATCATACGTTTAGATGCTTGTCAACAGGACAGAAAATTCCACCAGTTAGAAACTACTTGGAACAACTCTTCTCATCGAAGGTCTTCTCACGTATTTCACATTTCCCAGATATTTTCAGGACACATAGCCCAACCGCAGGTGAGTGGCAATGCACTTCTTCTGTCCTGTAATCCAGGTGCCATAATGTCTTTAAAAGTTCAGAACACTTTCCTAAGCATAACAGAGTAATTCCCCATCTTTTTCATAAATCAGGGATCCCAGCAACCATTCAGATACCGAGTTACCAAGATGTCAAATGGGTTCTTCTGCAAACTGAGAAGATGGGAGGAAGGCTGGGGGGGGATGCTGGTGGTCACACCACTCTAACAGGGATTAGATTGGTGAATCTGGCAGGGCTTTTGCACAAATGGGCTTTGAACGGTGTGGCCATGCCCAAGAGAAAGTATGAGAGCAAGGAATTGCTGTGTATGAACCACTTGAGTCTGCATGCTATTTTGGATATCTCTATCTGGAGGATTCTTTCTGATGCGGAACAGAGATTCTTCTGATATCTCAAGAAACAAGTTTTTGGTAGGTATACATACCCACCAATAAGAGAAATTGGAATCTAAGTCTTGAGGCTGGTCTCATGGATAATGGAAGTTACTGTAGGAATATGCATGTTTATTGACCAAGTTATCTCATTGTTCCTTCAACAGCAGGAATTGTAACAACTCAGTAGAACTTTCTGTTTCTGTTGCTTCTGCCCCAGCTAACCAACAAGCTCATGCCCTAACTCGTGTGTGTCCTATCTCATGGCTTCTGCTCATTCACATCTTTTACCAGATTGGCTCCCTTCTGCCTTCTCTCTGTTGGTCTGGGCATCCACTCCAACTACCAAGCACCTACTTGAGAGAGAACTTTATTGGTCCACCTAATCATACCATCTTCGCCTGTATATAGCTTTTGGGTCAGAACATGGCACAGGACAACAGACTCATCTACTTGGCCCACTCAGTTGTGCCCAAGGATTTAGTCCATGAAAAACTCTCAGAAAACAATCCCTATCATTTTGCTTTTATGTGGTCTTCATGAGACAGTGTCCCCAAATTACTTCTTTTTGAAAAACTAAATATTTAATAAAGCCAGAAACTATCTGATTGTTCTGCTCTAATAGAAAAATATCTTAAGCCCAAGTCTAAAAACTTTTCTTTATAGGAATCCTGGCTTCTTTCTCACTGAATTGAGAAGGGACTTTATTTTTCTTAAATCACTTTCAGTATTAACATGAGAATTTTTTTAGTACCTGGAGTTATAAAGTGATAACTCTTTGGATATTGTACCCTTTCTCTAGGAGATTTTCAGTCCGATTCCGTTCATAAGCAGATATTTAACACTGAAAAAGGGATCCCAAATAGCCTTTTCAAAGCTCAGTGATCCATTGTGAGACATTGGCTTAACACAAAATACTTTTACATAACCCAAGCTACCAAGAGGGATATCCGGTCGGCTATTTTTAAAGCCCTCTCCCCCACACCATCTCACGTAACAGAGTTACAGCAGTTTGCTTAGAAAATTGGCACAGGTTCTGCAATTCATGAAATGAAAACCCAAATGAAATGTTTTTAACTTCTTTAGAACTGGAACCACTTTCACTTAGTGTGCTACAGTGCCAAAAAAATACCCTTCAGGATGAGACACACATATGTGTATGCACTATATAGTGTTTTGCATTGCCATATTATGTATTATGTATTGGGTTTACCATATAAATAATCTTCTAATTAATTCATTCAACAAGTATTTATAGAACTCTTATTTTGTGCCAGACACTGTGTTGTAGCTGGGGGACTGAGAGTGAGGAAGGTGATCCTGACCTTATAGAGCTTCCAGGCTAGTAAGAGCTGGGCAGTAGGCCTGTGGGGTGATGATAGAGAACACTTGCCAAAGAGGCACACAGAGAAGCACCAGGAAGTTTGCCCCCAAGAAAGTGATATCCGTGCTGAGACCAGAAAGATGAGGAAAAGCCAACCAAGAGGGCTCTCCCAAGGATGAGAGAGAAGAATCTTCCAGTAGAGAGAACAGTCCATGCTGTACTGGGGCTTCCTATGTGAGGGCTAGAGAGAGAGCCAACATGCCTGGATGTGGAGAGATAGGGGAAGGAGAAAGGAGGTTGGAGAGGTGTAGGACTCCATCATACTGGATCATGGTTAAGGAGTTTGAACTTGAACCCGAGAGTAATGGGAAGCACAGGAAGTTTTTGAACAGGACAGAGATATGATCAGATTTGTATTTTGGAAACAGCACTGGCTGTGGTATGGAGAATGGACTGGAGGCAAGGAGAAACTGAGGCATTGTGTGATTCAGGTGCAAGATGGAGGTGGTCTGAAAGAGGATAAGAGTCAAGAGGGTGGAAGGAAGCAAGCAGATCTGTGAAGTTGTTTAGGTCTAATTGGTATGATGGTAGATGGATGGCTCTCCATCTACCCAAAGTCAGCATCAAAGCCTTGGCCTCAACTGAGGACTTGTGCTACATCTGTATTATAAATTAGTCTCTGCAAAGAGCTTGTCTGTTTTACTACTATATATATTATATACTAATATAGTATGCATTCCTTTTATTGAGTAAGAATGAAATAACCCAGATTTTCAATTTTTTGTAATTGTAAGCAACCTAAAACCCTATACAAAATGGCAAAAACATGGGGTGCCTGGGTGGCTCAGTTGTTAAGTGTCTGCCTTGGGCTCAGGTCATGATCCCAGCATCCTGGGATCGAGCCCCACATCAAGCCCCATATCGGGCTCCCTGCTCAGCGGGAAGCCTGCTTCTCCCTCTCTCACTCCCCCTGCTTGTATTCTCTCTCTTGTTGTCTCTCTCTCTCTGTCAAATAAATAAATAAGATCTTTAAAAAATAATGGGAAGGGGAGGTAAACCATGAGAGACTATGGGCTCTGAAAAACAACCTGAAGGGTTTTGAAGGGGCGGGGGGTGGGAGCTTTGGGAGCCTGGTGGTGGGTTTTAGGGAGGGCACGTATTGCATGGAGCACTGGGTGTGGTGCAGAAACAATGAATACTGTTACGCTGAAAAGAAATAAAAAATTTTTTAAAAAATGGCAAAAACAGGGATACCTACCTGGATCTGTCAGAGGACCATGTGATCCTTGATTTCAGGGTCATGAGTTTGAGCCTAATATTGGGTGTGGAGATTACTAAAATAAAAACAGCACACACAAAGAAGAACAGTCTATGTTTTTTTAAAAATTGGTATACTGTACCCCTGAAGCAAATAATACATTATAAGTTTAAAAAAAAGCAAAACAATAAAAAATGGCCTAAACAATAAAAAGTATATTTTTTGTTCCCATAACTTAAAAATCCACTGTCCAGGAGGGTTTCAGGTGAGGCTGGATCCACTGGTTCAATGATATCACCAAAGACCTGGTTTCTTTTGTTCCTGCTTATTGTATGATCTCTGGTTCATCCTAAGGGTTGCCTTCTGTCATGACCTCCACAATATACTTCCATGTTTGTGTCATGACTACCATGAAGAGAAAACATCTCCACCAGTTATTCCCTCCCCAAACAGCAAGTTTCATTTCCTAGAAATACTCAGGGAACTTTTTTGGAGTCCCATGCTCTGGAGCCTTCACAACGGCTGAAGAGAAAGAGGTGTTCCAACCGAGAGGAAGGAGAAGAATGTTAAGAAGAGGGGAAAGAAACCAAGTACCGGTTACACTCAGTAAATTTTTCTTTGCATCTTAACTGGAGTTCACTGTTGTAAATGAGTTGAGATAGTCACCAAACAAGGATACTTTGAAATAAATTTTCATCTTTTAGTGCCAGGTGCATGCAGGTCCCTGTAAAGCTAGGGGCGTGCTCAAGAGAGGGGACCTTCTCCCTCCCTGGTGCCCTGGCCCATCCGTACTGTGACCGTTTACTTTCTCTGCTGGTTCTGCAGACACACCTTGAATCTCATCTTTTGGAGATACTGATACTCTTTGAACTTGGACATAAAGTGATGCTCGTCATAGCAGTCTGTATCCATTCCTAAATAACTAAAGTTGAAATACTGCTGCAGTCTAAAGCAAACACATAAATGGATACATGTATTTTGTGTATTATCTAGGAACATACATAATTTTATTATTTTGGAACTAGATATGTAACAGATGAGGGACTTCCTGTATTCTCTGTATAAGACTAAGACATATAATGATTAAAAATAAAATGTGTGGGGGCGCCTGGGTGGCTCAGTGAGTTAAAGCCTCTGCCTTCGGCTCAAGTCATGATCTCGGGGTCCTGGGATCGAGCCCTGCATTGGGCTCTCTGCTCAGCAGAGAGCCTGCTTCCCTCTCACTCTCTGCCTGTCTCTCTGCCTACTTATTTGTCTGTCAAATAAATAAAGAAAATCTTTAAAAAAAAATAAAAATAAAATAAAATGTGTGATGATCTTTGATGATAAAAGTAATGTGTGCTTAAGAAAGAAAATGCAAAATTATGAAAATTTGAAAGGAAAAATTCAATCATATTTTCACTACTTAAAGACAATATCATTAATATTTTTAGTATTTTCCACTAGCATTTTTATTACATGTAGGATATTTAAAAATATAGATGTAAAGATATTGTGTATACAATTCTATGGTCTTTTTTTCCTATGAAAATAGACTCTGTAAATAATATTTACGTGGTCTTATAAACATTTTTTAACATTTAGTCATTCTCAGTTGCTTCTCTCTTAGTGGACACTCAGGACATTTCAAATTTTTTATTACTATGAATAATGCTGCTATAATCACATTTGTATATGGCACTCTGCTTCCTATTCAGGATTCTGAACAGAATTCCCAGAAGTGGAATTGCTATGTCAAAAGGTGTGAATGTTTAAGATTCTCCATACACACAAAAGACCCATTTATTAAAGTTCGAGTATTATGGGGAAAAAAGTGGGAAGGCAGGAGATGCAACCAGCTTTATGAAAGTGTTTTGAAAAACAGTGCACAAAATCACCCTGCATCAGCAGTATAAAAAATCTTGATTGGCTCCATCTGAGAAGCATTAATGGAGCACCCCTGGTGGCCAGGCCCATATCAAGGATTCAGAGCAAGACATGCCAAGGGGCCACAATAGATTACAGTGACTCAGCAAAACAGAGTTATCAGATTTCAAAGTCAGCCTAATAACTCATCTTGGAGACAGATGTGGCTAAAATTTTACACCCTTGGCTTCAACTTCAAGAAATTCCCATGTAATTCTAATAGAAATAGATTGTGAAATCTCACATAACTTTTCATGGAAACCACTTTCTTATTTTGCTTACTGCAAAGGCTAAAAATAAAGATTTTTTCATAATTCATTTCTGAAACACTAAGAAGAGTGAGAATCTAGAATGGTGCTAATGCTCTTACAAAGCACAAAGACATTGGCATCAGGTTGACCATTTCTTCGAGGGCAATGCCCTTATCGAAAACAGGGCAGTGAGAATCATGGAGAGTATAAACAAAAAATCATCGAAAGAAAGAAATTTTTATTTGCTTAAGTTTCTCTGTGAGTGTATCATTTCTTCATTCACGGAAGCACACCATTTAGAAGAAAGAATTAGTTTGCTCTAAATTCAAGTACTCATTTTAATGTCTCTGTTATAGGATGAAAAGCAAGACACAGAGTATAAATACTAAGTTACATTATAGCATTTGGATGCAAAATGTATTTGGAAGACATGGTTCATCAGTCCCATTATTCCAGGTGCTGAAAACCTATATCATCTATGTCTCAATTTCCTCTTGCTACATACATCTCCGCTTATTGTGGGGATGAAATGATGTAACAGATATGAATGCATCCCTCTTGTCTTGGGGTTGATGATGAAACTGTAAAAAAGTCTTCAAAAGTAGCAGTACAGGGACGCCTGGGTGGCTCAGTTGGTTAAGCGGCTGCCTTTGGCTCAGGTCATGATCCCAGCGTCCTGGGATCAAGTCCCACATCAGGCTCCTTGCTCGGCAGGGAGCCTGCTTCTCCCTCTGCCTCTGCCTGCCACTCTGCCTGTGCTCGCTTGCTCTCTCTCCCTCTGTCTCTACAAATAATAAATAAATAAAATCTTTTTAAAAAAAAAGTAGCAGTACATATCACTGGCAAGAAACTATTTGGTAGTCCTCTTCTGTGACTCAAATCCTCAGTCTTTGAAAGTGCCCCCTTTCCTGGGACTTTGCTCTGTGTGTGTGTGTGTGTGTGTGTGTGTGTGTGTAGTTGGGGGTAGGGAGAGTGGGGAGAAGTGTCCTGGAAGAAGAAGATACAGGTCTGTCCTCTGTGTGGGTGAGAGTGAAGAGTGAATAAAAGATCTTTTTTTTTTTTTAAAAGATTTTATTTATTTGACAGAGAGAGACACAGTGAGAGAGGGAACACAAGCAGGGGGAGTGGAAGAGGGAGAAGCAGGCTTCCCGCTGAGCAGAGAGTCTGATGCGGGGCTCGATCCCAGGACTGGAATCATGACCTGAGCTGAAGGCAGACGCTTAACGACTGAGCCACCCAGGCGCCCCTGAATAAAAGATCTTTGATAAATCAAGTTGACTTTGATAAATCAAGGGGAGCAATGTTTCTTAAACATCCTATAGTGAAGGAACAGTGTGGCTTACTTTCCATTTTAGCTTGGACTGTTACTATTATATGATGAAAATGAATTATAAGAAAGTGGAATAGGAAATATATAAAATATAAGACCAAATGTTTTGTTTTCCAACCATCATCATTAGCTCTATCAAATTGCTCTACACTTTCTAAATCCTTACTGTCCAGTTCTGTATTTATTTAATTATGAGCAGGTTAAGAAACTAAAACCAATGCTTTGAATTGCACTGGCTTAGAGGGCCTGAGTAATACAATTAGTAATGAATCTAATAAGCAAACTATCTCCTGAATACAAAAATACATCTTTGCCAGGGCTCATAAAATGTTTATAATAATTGACCATAATTTATCACAAAGAAAAGCTGATGGAATCCCACAAAGTCCACCAATAGAGTAAAAATCAAAATTTACTCACCATGCAACAAAATTATAAACAAATACAATTAGAAACAAACATCAACAAAAACTCTTAGCTTAAGGAAGAATTCAAGATCACAATGGCACGGTATTTAAATAAATATCGATAATGAGAAGATGAGGAATAAAATCCTATGGGACACATTCAAATATCCTCTGAGGAAAATGTGTGGTTATTGTGTCAGTCAGTGTCTCAACAAGACACATGCAGCACATTCAGAATCATAATTTGAGCAGAGTTTATTTATGGATACAGTGTTTACAAATTGAGGTCCAGGGAAATCTCTGGATTTCTATAGCAGCCAATATTCCCACCTCTGCTTCCTTTCCTGGGACGCAGGAATAACAGTGGTACTGAGCTGGTCATGAAATGGGGAGATGCAGGGAACACAGAGACAAGGACTCGGGAGCTCAAGGCAACCAGGCA
>PISX010022044.1:0-32468 GCA_004024625.1 Mellivora capensis
TTACTGCCTATGTTCTCCTCTAGGATTCTGATGGATTCCTGTCTCACGTTGAGGTCCTTTATCCATTTCGAGTTTATCTTTGTGTACGGTGTAAGAGAATGGTCGAGTTTCATTCTTCTACATATAGCTGTCCAATTTTCCCAGCACCATTTATTGAAGAGACTGTCTTTTTTCCATTGTATATTTTTTCCTGCTTTGTAGAAGATTATTTGACCATAGAGTTGAAGGTCCATATCTGGGCTCTCTACTCTGTTCCACTGGTCTATGTGTCCGTTTTTATGCCAGTACCATGCTGTCTTGGTGATCACAGCTTTGTAGTAAAGCTTGAAATCAGGTAACGTGTTGCCGCCAGTTTTATTTTTGTTTTTCAACATTTCCTTATCAATTCGGGGTCTCTTCTGATTCCATACAAGTTTTAGGATTATTTGCTCCAGCTCTTTGAAAAATACTGGTGGAATTTTGATCGCAATGGCATTAAAAGTATGGATTGCAATGTTTGTTCTTCAAATCCATGAGCACGGAATGGTCTTCCACCTTTTGTGTCTAATTCAATTTCTTTCATGAGTGTTTTGTAGTTCCTTGAGTCCAGATCCTTCACCTCTTTGGTTAGGTTTATTCCCAGGTATCTTATGGTTCTTGGTGCTATAGTAAATGGAATCGATTCTCTTATTTCCGTTTCTGTATTTTCATTGTAAGTGTATAAGAAAGCAACTGATTTCTATACATTGAATTTCTATCCTGCCATGTTACTGAATTGCTGTGTGAGTTCTAGTAGTTTGGGGGTGGAGTCTTTTGGGTTTTCCATACAAAGTATCATGTCATCTGCGAAGAGAGAGAGTTTGACTTCTTCCTTGCCAATTTGGATACCTTTTATTTCTCTTTGTTGTCTGATTGCTATTGCTAGGATTATAATAGTATGTTGAACAAGAGTGGTGAGAATGGGCATCCTTGTCGTGTTCCTGATCTCAACGGGAAGGCTGTGAGCTTTTTCCCATTGAGGATGATATTTGCTGTGGGTCTTTCATAGATAGATTTTATGAAGTTCAGAAATGTTCCCTCTATCCCTATACTTTGAAGCGTTTTAATCAGGAACGGATGCTGGATTTTGTCAAATGCTTTTTCTGCATCAATTGAGAGGACCATGTGGTTCTTCTCTCTTCTGTTATTGATTTGTTCCATCACATTGATTGATTTGTGAATGTTGAATCATCCTTGTAACCCAGGGATGAATTCCACCTGGTCATGGTGGATAATCTTTTCAATATGCTGTTGGATCCTGTTTGCTAGGATCTTGTTGAGAATCTTAGCATCCATATTCATCAGTGATATTCGTCTGAAATTCTCCTTTTTGGTGTGGTCTTTGCCTGGTTTGGGGATCAGGGTAATGCTGGCTTCATAAAAAGAGTCTGGAAGTTTTCCTTCAGCTTCAATTTTTTGAAACAGCTTCAGGAGAATAGGTGTTATTTCTTTTTTGAAAGCTTGGTAGAATTCCCCAGGGAATCCATCTGGTCCTGGGCTCTTGTTTTTTGGGAGGTTTTTGATCACTGCTTCAATCTCGTTACTAGATATTGGTCTATTCAGGTTGTCAGTTTCTTCCTGTTTTCAATTTTGGGAGTTTATAGTTTTCCAGGAATGCATCCATTTCATCTAGGTTGTTTATCTTATTCGCATATAACTGTTGATAATAGCTTCTGATGATTGTTTCTACTTCCTTGGTGTTAGTTGTGATCTCTCCCTTTTCATTCATAATTTTATTAATTTGAGCTTTCTCTCTTTTCTTTTGGATTAGTGTGGCCAATGGTTTATTGATCTTAATGATTCTTTCAAAAAACCAGCTTCTAGTTTCATTGATACGTTCTACTGTAGCTCTAGTTTCTACCTCATTGATCTCTGCTCTAATCTTGATTATTTCCCTTCTTATGTGTGGAGTTGGTTTGATTTTTGTTGATTCTCCAGTTCTTTAAGGTGTAGAGACAGCTTTTGTATTCTGGATTTTTCAATTTTTTTTGAGGGAGGCTTGGATGTCTATGTATTTCCCCCTTAGGACCGCCTTTGCTGTATCCCATAAGTTTTGGACCGAAGTGTCTTCATTCTCATTGGTTTCCATGAATTGTTTAAGTTCTTCTTTGATCTCCTGGTTGATCCAAGCATTCTTAAGCAAGGTGGTCTTTAGTTTCCAGGTGTTTGAGTCCTTCCAAACTTTTCCTTGTGATTGAGCTCCAGTTTCAAAGCATTGTGATCTGAGAATATGCAGGGAATAATCTCAGTGTTTTGGTATTGGTTGAGTCCTGATTTGTAACCCAGTATGTGGTCTATTCTGGAGAAGGTTCCATGTGCACTTGAGAAGAATGAGTATTCTGTTGTTTTAGGGTGGAATGTTTTGTATATATCTATGAGGTCCATCTGGTTCAATGTTTCATTCAATGATTTTGTTTCTTTATTGATTTTCTGCTTGGATGATCTGTCTATTACTGAGAGAGGTGTGTTGAGATCTCCTGCTATAAATGTATTCATATCGACATGACTATTTATCTTGATTAATAGTTTTCTTATGTAATTGGCTGCTCCCATATTGGGGGCATAAATATTTATAATTGTTAGATCTTCTTGGTGGATAGTCCCTTTAAGAATGATGTAGTGTCCTTCTGTATTTCTGACTACAGTCTGTAGTTTAAAATCTAATTTATATGATATGAGTATCACTACCCCAGCCTTCTTTTGAGGCCCATTGGCATGAAATATGCTTCTCTATCCCTTCACTTTCAGTCTGGGTATATCCTTAGGTTCAAAATGGGTCTCTTGTAGACAACATATGGATGGGTCCTGTTGTTTTATCCAATCTGCAACCCTGTGTCATTCTATGGGTGCATTTAGGCCATTCACATTGAGAGTGATTATTGATGGAAACATTTTTTTTGACATCGTGTTACCTTTGAGGTCTTTCTTTCTGTAGATTGTCTGTATATTTCTGTTCAATGATATTCTTAGGATTTTTCCTCTTTTATAAAACCCCCCTTAATATTTCCTGCAGTGTTGGCTTGGTGGTCGCATACTCTTTTAAGCCTTGTCGGTTTTGGAAACTCCTTATCTCTCCATCCATTTTGAATGTCAGTCTTGCTGGATAAAGTATTCTTGGCTGCATGTTCTTCTCATTTAGTGCTCTGAATATATCTTGCCATCCCTTTCTGGCTTGCCAGGTTTCTGTGGACAGGTCTGACCTTGTTCTGATGGCCTTTCCTCTGTATGTAAGGAGCTTCTTTGTCCTAGCTGCCTTCAAGAGGGCCTGCCTACAATTATAATTCTTCATTCTTGCTATTAGGTGTCTCGAGGTCTTTCGAGAATCTATAATCTTGGGGGGAAACCGTTCTGCCTCTAGTACATGAACGCTGGTTCCATTCAAGAGATTGGGAAAATTTTCTTGGATAACGTGTTCCGCTATATCTTCTAGACTTCTTTCTTTCTCCTCCCCTTCAGGGATTCCAATAATTCTGACATTGGAGCGTTTCATGGCATCATTTATTTCCCTGATTCTGTTTTAGTGGCTTCTAAGCTGTTCCAGGCTTCCTCCTGATCCTTTCTATCTGCTTGCCCTCCAGATCACTAATTCTATCTTCTGTCTCAGTTACCCTAGCTTTTAGAGAATTTAGATCAGATTGGAACTCATTGAGAGCCTTGTGAACATCATCCCTGGTGGGTTTCAGTTCTGCCCTAACATTGTGAACATCATCCCTGGTGGCCTTCAATCTGCCTTAATCAATTCTGTTTGGTCATCCATGGCTTTTTCCAACCTAGCTGTTGCCTGGATAATTGTTAGCCTGAATTCCCTTTCCGACATATTGTCTATGTCAGTAGCCATTAGCTCTGTTGCAGAAGGTCCATCCTCTGAATTTTTCTTCTGTTGGGCATTCCTCCTCCTAGTCGTTTTGGTGAGAGATCGCTGAACGGATGTAGCTGGATGTATCAACCGTGGTGCAGTCAAGGTGCACCCTGGAATGCTTCTGAGCAATCAGGAGTCCCAACCCAAATGAGAGAAAAACGAAAAGAAAAAGAAAAAAAAAGAGAGAGAGACAGGAAAAAAGGAGAAGATAAAAGAGAAGGCTCAGCCCAAATGGGCCCCAAGGTGAGATTTATGAAGTATACAAAGAAAAACACAAACAAAAAGACTGATAAAAGTATATGACAAGAGAAAAACACACATATATATATAAAAGCAAGAAAAGAAAAGAACCTCATGAAAAAGAACCCCAAGTATAAGATTTGTATACTATCAGGACGAACACAAATTCACAAAAACATTGGCGGGAGAAAAAGATGAGAGAGTGGTTATAAATTCTCAGTGTGGGCAAGGAAGGTTATTTTGATTCTTCCTGGATGTATCTTGATATCATTGTTAAAGGACTCAATTTTCCTAAGATAAAGGAGGATTAAAAATTGGTTTACCTATATGGGTAGCATTGATTGGGGAGTGGGATTACCTTGATGTTTAACTCTATATGAGTATTAAAAAATAAAAATACAGAAAAGGAATAAATTAAACTAATTTAAAATTTAAAAAAAATTAAAAAATAGAAAAGCAAAAGAAAAACACGGGTATATGTATCAAAAAGTTCAGGTTAAAAGGTTATTATGAAATTTGATGTACTGGACATCTTTCTGTGATGGTACATAGGTTAAAAAATTGTCTATATATAAAAAAGGAATGAACCAGGATCGTGGGAACAAATTAAAAATAAAAGTTGTACCTATGAAGTGGTGGTGGTTTTCCTTTTGTTGTATTCCCCCCCCCCCCCCCCCCCGCGTTGGTTTTCTGGGGGAGGGGCCTGCCGCGGGGGTTTTCAGGCGGTGTTTCCTGAGTTAAGTCCTCCCGCCCCCCTCCAGGGGGTGGGCTCTGAGGAAAGTGGTTTTTCAGGCTTTTGTTCTCTGGAGGTTTTCATGTCTGTTCCTTTGTTTTCTCTCCCCTTTGGCAGCTCCCGATGGTTCTTGGAGGCTTAGAGGTAAGCAAGCTGCACCCCGACCTCCCCCCCAGAGAGAAGCCCCAGTCCGTTCCCCTCTGGGTGCTGCAGGGCACACAAGGTCCCCCTCAGCCGCAGGCAGAGCACATTCCAAGTCGAGGTCCCTGGGGACACAGGGACTCCTGCTTGTACCCAGAACCACGACAGCGGCATCTGTCTGGGCAGCTCCGGACCCCAGAGAGGTCCCCAGCAGCGATTGCTCCCTGAGGTTTTCCCGCCGGCCCGGGCTGGTCTTTCCGGTCCGAGAGCGCCGGGCTGGGCCTGCGCGCGCCTCTCTCAGGGGAGGGGGTGGGGCGCGCCTCGGGCTCTGACGGCGCGGCGCGGCGCTCGGGTGGGGACTGCACAAAGGCTGTGTTTCTGGCGGCTGGCGACGCTCCCAGCCCCTCACGGGACCCCACGCTCTCAGGCGCGCTGGCGGCTCAGGGACCAAGACCTGGTGTCTCCGCCGCACTCTCTCTGGCTCAGCGCCAGGGGTGGTTGTCCTGGGTCCGCGGACTTAGCCCCTGTCCCTAACTGCCCCAATTCCCACAAATTCCCCCCGTGATCCTTTGCTCTTTTTGAGTGCTTTCTACCAGACTCCAAGTTAATGCTGGTCCCCAGACGCAGGGCACTCTCAGATTGGGGTATCACTTCCCAATGGGTCACCTCTGGTGGCTCCCTCCCCCTTTTGTTTCTCTCCCGATCCCAGTCCGCGTTCCCGCTCCGCTTTACCTGCCCACTGGCGTCCTCTGCCCCCGCAGAGATCCTGACGTGTAGAATCCTGATCTCAGGCTGCTCTCATGGGTGAGCGGAGTTCTTTGGTAGGTAATGAGCTCACTTCAGGGGACAGGTTGAATGGCGCCTCCTCCTACTTCCCCGCCATCTTGTTTCCCCCTTTCTTTCCTTTTTAAAAGATTTTTATTTGTTTACTTTAGAGAGAGAACACTGGGGGGAGGGGCAGAAGGAAAGGGAGAAGCAGTCTCTCCGCGGAGCAGGGAGCTCAACACAGGACTCTATCCCAGGACCCGGAGATCATGACCCAGCAGAAGGCGGATGCTTAACCGACTGTGCCAGCCAGGCACTTCCTACCTTCCTTCCTTCCCCGTTCTTTCTCTACTTCTTCCTCCCTCCCTCCCTCCCTTCCTTTTCCCCCTCCCTTCTTCTCTCTCTCCCTCCTTCTCCCCTCCCTCCCTTTCTCTCTTCCTCCCTCCCCCCATCTTTCTCCCTTCTTTCCTCCCTTCCTTCCTTCTTAACATTTTTTCCAGCTTTATCCTGATGCAGTTGATACATAACATCCTTTGAATGTAAGGTGTACAATGTGTTGTTTTGATACGTTATATGTTGCAACACAATTACCACTGTAGCTTTAGTTAACACCTCCATCGTATCACATAATTACCTTTTTTAACCTTTTTTTTTTTGAGGTGAGAACACTTTAAGATCTATAGTCTTAGCAAAGTTGAAGTCAATGACACAGTATCTTTAATCACCATACTAGACATCAGCTTTTTAGCACTCACTCATCTTAAAACTAGAAGTTCGGACACCGGACACTTCCATCAACATCTGTGATTACATTTTCTAAATAGTTACATTATTTCTTCTCCTCTTCCCTTATGCCCACCAAGAATATTCTGGGGGAAAATGTCTTAGCTAAGAGGCAGTGGTGTGCTGGTAAATGCTGAACAACTGGCTTCCTGGGATGGGGCTGGAGAAGCCCTTCCTGTAAGCACCTGTCACTTCTGAGCTGTGACTGTCCCGCCACAGCTGGTCTCCAGCAGTCAAGGTGACACCACGGGCGGCACCGTGGGGAAGAGCCATGTGTAATCAGCTTCTGTGACTCCGTGTGGGCAGGTGCCAGCCTGCTGCTGCAGAGACAAATGGGCCTAATGGAAACACAGCTTCCTCTAGTAACCTTCCAAAGTTCCATGTGTTCCTGGAACTATTTTCTCAAAACCGTGAATGTGGGGCAAACTAAACATTTGAATAGTTATCTAAAAACAATTATTTCTCTCCAAGTATCTCTTTACTCCGAGAGTGTAGTTCTCATATTTCTGTGGTAAAGACAGATCTGTATTTTTTTAAAAGATTATTTGTTTGAGAGAGAACGCACACTAGTGGGGGAGAGGGGCAGAAGGAGGGGGAGAGAGAGAATGTTAAGCAGATTCTGACTTTGAGAGTGAAGTCTGATGTGGGGCTTTATCTTAGGATCCAAGAGATCAGGACCTGAGCGGATACCGAGTCAGACGCTTACCTGACTGAGCCACCCAGGCAACCCCCCCCATTTTTAAAAAAAGATAAAACAGATCTTACACAAAATAATAATCATAAAAATTTTGTACAGTCAGATGGAGTTCTCATTTTTCTTTTACCAGAGCTAGCCCAGCAGTCAACGAGAAACAGCAACCAGATGTAGGTTCTTTCTTTTAGATCTCATCCATTTATACTGATACTTGAAAAAAGCTAGCATAACATTTATATGCCATTAGTTAACTTTATGGTATGCTTTCTAGGATTCTAATGAATTTGTCAGAGAAGTGCTCATTTCATTTTGGGTGAAATAATTTTTCCTGGTCATCTTTCCAAACATTTAAAGAAATCTTTCCTTGACTTGCCATATTTGGGATGTGAAAACCCCCCAGATATTTTGTATGTGTGGTATAGACACAGGTAAGGCTAAGCTAGGAGTTTATTTTTATGAATGACATATATACATGTAAGCTATGGTTTCTACATAATTACTTAAAGATATCATTAGATACAATTTTTTCTTTGACATCTGCAGCAACAATACTGCATTTTTGTTGCACAACTCCTCTGCTCTGAACAGTTAATGAAATGCTGTGGGGTATGTGGGTTTGCATAAGATAGGAACTTTACCAACAAGAAAACGGGGTGCGGCAGGAATTTCAGGACCTGCAGCATCAGGGGGAGGGAAAGTTGTTAATTCAGCTCAGTTGACGCCACTTGGAGAGTGAATGTCAAGTACTCAACAATACATGACACGTAGTGATGCTCAACAAATGTCAGGTCTTACTGGAGTCAGACAGTGGTTGGGACGTAAGGCATCATCACTGCTAACATAACATCAAGGCCAGCTTCCTCCTGGGGCACAGAGAACATGTGCCACCCAGCGCGTTGGCAGAGACTGTCATGGGTAGTCAGGAAAGGCTTCATCCAGGGGGCTGGTGTGACCTCAGCATGGAGAAAGTTGTGGTGGGCTGGTGAAGCCCTTCCAGGTGGCATGATTCTCAGTGGTGGCTGGTGCACTGGAGTGGAGACTTTGGGTAGGATTGTGCTGGGAAGTTGGGGCAAAGGAGTAGATCTTGGAGAAAGTGTGGGCATGATTGCAAAATAGCCGGGGGAACTTGGACTGGAGATGCAGGTGGGGGTGGGGGAGGGATACACCTTCTGATCCGGGATTTCCATAATCAAAACCCCTGATGGGGGCATGTAGGACTTTTTCATATTTTCCCAGAAAACAGTGCCTCCTGTGTGTTTATTTGGGCTTGCCCTGACATGAGCAATCCCTGTGATTAATGGAGACCCATGCACTATGGTTTTTTAAACATTTATTTCATTTCATTTAAAAATGTTTATTTATTTATTTTGGGGGGAGGACAGAAGGAGAGGGAGAGAGAGAATCTCAAGCAGACTCCTGTTGAGCCCAGAGCTCTGTGTGGCGCTCCATCCCTGGACCCTGAGATCATGAACTGAGCCAAAATCAAGAGCTAGCATCTTATTCAACTGAGCCCCCCAGGCACTCAGTTTATTAACATTTAAAAATTATAAACAGCTATAAATGGTTGCAACAAAAAAAATCTTCATATTTGTTTATAATCAATATTCATTTATAGAAACAAAATAAAAATACATGTGAAGTTATATTTTTTATGATTGAAGTTGGCAAAATAGCAAATTGTTCAAGTTGTGGATTTGCTTTACAATAATTTTCTTGCTTATATGTCTGATAGCCATTTGTATGTCTTCATTGGAGAAGTGTCTGTTCATATATTCTGCCCATTTTTTGATATGGTTATCTGTTTTGTGTGTGTTGAGTTTGAGAAGTTCTTTATAGATCCTGGATATCAACCTTTTGTCTGTACTGTCATTTGCAAATATCTTCTCCCATTCCGTGGCTTGCCTCTT
The DNA here is from genome assembly GCA_004024625.1 of Mellivora capensis. Taxonomy (NCBI): domain Eukaryota; kingdom Metazoa; phylum Chordata; class Mammalia; order Carnivora; family Mustelidae; genus Mellivora; species Mellivora capensis. The sequence continues at coordinate 9,141 of PISX010022044.1, forward strand.
TGTTTTGTTGACTGTCTCCTTTGCTGTGCAGAAGCTTTTGATCTTGATGAAGTCCCAAAAGTTCATTTTTGTTTTTGTTTCCTTTGCCTTTGGAGACATATCTTGAAAGAAGTTGCTGTGGCTGATATATCAATGTTCATCATCACTAGCCATCAGGGAGATTCAAATTAAAACCACATTGAGATACCACCTCACACCAGTTAGAATGGCCAAAATTAGCAAGACAGGAAACGTGTGTTGAAGAGGATGTGGAGAAAGGGGAACCCTCTTACACTGTTGGTGGGAATGCAAGTTGGTGCAGCCACTCTGGAGAACAGAGTGGAGATTCCTCAAGAAGTTAAAAATAGAGCTTCCCTATGACTCTGCAATTGCGCTACTGGGTATTTACCCCAAAGATACAGATGTGGTGAAAAGAAGGGCCATCTGTACCCCAATGTTTATAGCAGCAATGGCCACAGTCGCCAAACTGTGGAAAGAACCAAGATGCCCTTCCACGGACGAATGGATAAAGAAGATGTGGTCCATATACAGTATGGGGTATGATGCATCCATCAGAAAGGATGAATACCCGACTTTTGTAGCAACATGGATGGGACTGGAAGAGATTATGCTGAGTGAATAAGTCAAGCAGAGAGAGTCAATTATCATATGGTTTCACTTATTTGCAGAGCATAACAAATAACACGGAGGACATGGGGAGATGGAGAGGAGAAGGGAGTTGAGGGCAATTGGGGGGGAGATGAACCATGAGAGACTATGGACTCTGAAAAACAACCTGAGGGTTTTGAAGGGGTGGGGGGTGGGAGGTTGGGGGAGCCAGGTGGTGGGTATTGTGGAGGGCACGCATTGCATGGAGCACTGGGTGTGGTGTAAAACTATGAATTCTGTTAAGCTGAAAAGAAATGAAATTAAAAAAAAAGAAAAAAAAGAAGAAAATACTCTGTAACTATCAAACAATAAAATGTCATTTTAAGGTGAAAAAAATTTTCTTGCTCATATTTGCTGTTTTGATCAAGAATTAAATTTTCATAAAATAAACTAGTGATTTCTGTTTGCAAATTTTATGTGGGTTATGTTTGACAAGAAGTTTATGTGCTCATCTTTATTGTTGTTAAGATTTTTGACAGGCTGCTTCTGTGAATGTTTTCTGTTACTATTTCTCCTCTGCCATTAGGTCCCATTTTCAGGTCTTCTACTTGTTACTGCAGAGGGCTTTTATAGAAAAAAATCCACCAACCCCGATCTGAAAGATTAGAAAGGAAAATGCGGTTGCAGAATATAAAATTTGAACATGTTACCAATAAAATATAAATTTAGGTAAACAAAAGTTAAAGTAGATGCATTTTTCATTATGTTTTTGAATGCTTTTTTGGTAAAACATTCAGAATTATTAAAATTAAAAGGCAATATAGAAATAATAATTGGTGTACATAAAAAGACTAAATAAAATTATTTTAATAATTTTATATTTATATAATTTTTATGATAATTTATATAATTTAATAATTTTATATTTATATAAATTATATATATATAAATATTTAATAAAGCTGAATAAATAAAGTGGAAATGTACTTCAGGCAAAATTTAATGAAATGTTTATAAAAATAAGAGTATTTCATAGAGCTAGTGTTTGGTGTCTACGTAAAGAATTACAATGATGCTTCAGGGATGCCGTCCGGAATCTGACCGATGCTTCCCTCCTGATAGAGCTAGACCACCATAGACACAAATTTAAGGGTCCTGGGAATTGTTTATGCTGCAAAACATTCCTCAGCCCCCTGCAGTCTGCAAGCAGCACGAATCAGGGTGTTCAATCAGCGAGGGAAGGGGCGTTGGGCTCGGTGCCCGGGGCAGGACTGACCCCCTCGCGCTCTCTGAGAGGAAGGAGGGGCCAAGTTAGTGACCTAAGCGCTTGCATGGCTCTGGTCCCCGCTCTGGAGCGGGCCCCCTGGTGCCCCGCTCAAGCCTTCATGGCACTCCCTTGGGGGCACGAGGCGGAAGGGCGACCGGCAGGGAGAGCCGCAGCGCACGGCTCGCCCCGCAGGCCCGGCCTCCGTGTGCTCTGTCCCGTCCATGCCCCGCGTCCGGGTCCTCGGCCTGGACCTCCCTACCCCCCTGCTCGCGACAACGTGAGTTCATTCCGGTTTTGATTCTAGTTTGTTTCTATCTGGCGTAGCTCCTCCGATGGATAATTCTGACCCTTAGACCACCGGTGCGTGGATTGTTAGTACACAGGTGACCGGTGGCCCCTGGCCGGCTGCCGGGTCTGGGGCGCCCAGGGATTTCCTCGGTGGACCCGGGAGAGGCGGCTCTCCGGGCTGCCAGAGTGTGGAAGGCTCCGAGGCTGTGGGGGCTTCGGGGGACGCGCGCGCCGCCGCTGGTCACTGCAGCGAGCAGGACGCCGGAGGAGCTCCTCGTCGGGGCCAGCGGCCTTCCGTTGTCGCTCATTTCCTGGAACATCACCACGAAAGAAAACAGTCAATCGCTCTAGGCCTTAGAAATGTCAGACCAGGAAGACAAAGACGGGCGTCCGAATAGAAATCCGGGCCACGAGCCACCTTCGCTCGCTTCCAGTTTTCTAAAGAAAAGACCTGGAACGAATGTGCCGATGAACCGGCAGTAGTGGTGGGAAGGACGTCTTCTGGCCTGCTTGCCCCTCCCGCTGCCTTCCTGCCTCTGACACTCACTAAGGGCTCTCCTGTGCTGCTCATGTCTTAATGCCCAGGCAGCTCCGCTGCGGAGGAAGCCCAGGGTGCTGAGATGAACCCAGAGGGCCATGACTTGGCTTGTGTTTTGATGTTCCTGAGGTCAGAGTCCTGTGGGCAGAGGCCACGTTCCACAAAATGTCGTGTCTCCTCCAAAAGCATCAGTTCTCGCCTACGGTATCCACCAGCCCCTTGTGCCGGATGCAAGTACTGGAGAGATCCTCTGCCCAGTTGTCCTGAAGTCGAGTCATTTCTCGTGGCCTACCCCGCAGGGACTGTGGTGAAGAGGGTGGCCGACAACCACGTCTGGACTGGAAACACAGTGGGCACGACCTGAAGCCAGGAGACAGGGATTGGGGTCCCTGCACCCCCCGCTGTATGGCCCTTCTTGCCCCACTGAAGTCTGAAACGAGCCTCAGTGTACTTGTCTGTTTTTTCTTTGCTGCTCTTCCACACGAATGGGTGACTTATATGTGGAACAATCCAGGTGTGCATAATTGATAACCAAAACCATGGGGCTGTTCCAAGTCTTTGAGATTACACTTAAAAAATTATGTAAGGTATTATTTGCTTCAGGTCTGTGAATCATCAGTCTTACACAATTCACAGCGCTCACCAAAGCACATACCCTCCCCAATGTCCATCACCCAACCACCCCATCCCTCCGACCCCCCTCCCTTCCAGCAACTCTCAGTTTGTTTCCTGAGATTAAGAGTTTCTTATGGTTTGTCTCCCTCTCTGGTTTCATCTTGTTTCATTTTTCCCTCCCTTCCCCTATGACTCTCTGTCTTGTTTCTCAAATTCCTCATATCAGTGAGATAATAAGATAGTTGTCCCTCTCTGATTGACTTATTTCACTCAGCATAATATCCTCTAGTTCCATCTATGTCGTCACAAATGGCAAGATTTCATTTCTGTTGATGGCTGCATAGTATTCCATTGTGTATATATACTACATCTTCTTTATCCATTCATCTGTTGATGGATATCTGGGCTCTTTCCATAGATTGGCTATTGTGGACATTGCTGCTATAAATATTGGGGTGCATGTTCCCCTTCAGATCACTACATTTGTATCTTTAGTGTAAATATCCAGTAGTGCAATTACTGGGTCATAGGGTAGCTCTGTTTTAAACTTTTTGAGGAACCTCCACGCTGTTTTCCAGAGCAGTTGCACCAGCTTGCATTCCCACCAACAGTGTTCCCCTTTCTCCGCATCCTCGCCAGCATCTGTCATTTCCTGACTTGTTAATTTTAGCCATTCTGACCGGTGCAAGGTGGCATCTCACTATGCTTTTGATTTGTATTTCCCTGATGCTGAGTGATGTTGAACACTTTTTCATGGAGATTACACTTGTTTTTAACTGAAAACAACAAAGTTGCATTTACTTATTGTGAGGTCAGTGCCTCCTGCTTTCCTACAGGATGAAAGGCAGGCTGATAGTCCACCTGTGATGGCGGAGCCCTCACTGACCTTGACCTTCACCTCTGGGCACGAGGAGGGAGCAGGGGCTGCAGATCACCCTTCTCGGGCTCCACTCCCAGAAATCCTCTCCTTGGGCTCTTGTCATCTGGCTTTTCAGGGAGCTTGGTCTTTTTTGACAGAGTCAGGACACATATTTCTTCCTAATTACATGTCATTCCAACCCGTGTCTGACAAGACTACCATTCACCTTTGTGTTTCCTCGGTGTAGTGAGCTAACAGTGGAGGGAAGACGCTATGTTTGACAGCTGGCCGGGAGGAAGCCTGGGCTGAGTTCACTCTCTGCCAAACCCTGGAGCAGTGATCTCTTTGTTGCCATTCCACTGTAACCTTCTTTGTTTTTTATTTCCAAAGAGAGGAGAGGTCTCCTAATGGAAAGACCTGTGGAGTCCAAGACTCAGGCCAGCCTGATGCCAGGTGCAGCCCAGAGATGCCATGGAACTGGCTCTCAGCTGGCAGAGGACACACCTGCTGCTGACCTGGGGTCATTTTCTTGCCTCAAAGGGTAAAGAGAAAACCATCAGATCAGCTCTGTTTGGCCTAACAATTTCTTTCTGTTTCGATGTTGGAGGATTGCAGTGGCTGTCCTTAGAATTTTTTTTAAAATTCCTTTTATTTATTTATTTTTTAACTTAAAAAAATTTTTTTTTTAAATTTCTTTTCAGCGTAACAGAATTCATAGTTTTACACCACACCCAGTGCTCCATGCAATGCGTGCCCTCCACAATACCCACCACCTGGCTCCCCCAACCTCCCACCCCCCGCCCCTTCAAAACCCTCAGGTTGCTTTTCAGGGTCCACAGTCTTTCATGGTTCATCTCCCCCTCCAATTTCCCTCAACTCCCTTCTCCTCTCCATCTCCCCATATCCTCCGTGTTATTCGTTATGCTCCACAAATAAGTGAAACCATATGATAATTGACTCTCTCTGCTTGACTTATTTCACTCAGCATAATCTCTTCCTGTCCTTAGAATTTTTTAAGCTGATCGGTGGGCAGCTCAGCCACCCTCACAAGTCCTGTGGAATAAATGTCAGAAGACATACAATTCCGGGCAAGTGCTCTCACTGATCTGAGTAAAACTCTGTGTGGTTTGCAGAGTAAAGGAGGGAGCTTATCTGCTAATAATGGGCTCCATTTATCACTGAAAAACTAATGCATTTAAAGATCCAATATGATGTTACTAACAATTTTAGTTGAAAGAATCCAACTTTGTCTGGATTCCCTTAAAAAAATCTGACTGTAGTAGTGTAACACTGACCCATATATTTTATGTATTATTAGGCTTGGGTTAGCAGGAGAATGGGTAAGATCCCATAAATGTTAGAGTGCATTATCTATGCTTTCAACAATTTATGGAGCCAAAAATCATTCTATTAATTATCAAGTAATAATTAGCCCCACTTTCTTCTAATATCTAATTGGTTAAGCAGGTGCATGATGAAGTTGTATGGTATGGAAGAAAACACAAATAGAGACATGTAAATTGATATCATTGTAGATCTGTATGGTGGCCACATTTATGCCTTTTCAACCAGATGTTTTCCAAGAATACCTATAAAGTATTTCTAACTACGTGCTCCCTAGAATTCCTGAGTTATGATGGTATGCAGGGAGAATGTGTCAATGTCTAGCTAGTTTCCAGGGACTTGGCAAAGCCCTGTGAGAACTCTCTGATCTTTATCAGCTTTTCTCCCCTTCCATTGAAAGGCGTCAGAGCTCTTCTGTGGGGATTGGTAACACAAGTCTTGTGATGGCACCTCATAACTATTTTGTCTATGTGGTCATTTTTTAGCAGAAAGGATGCAGAAATTTTGGGGGGGGTTATATTAATGGTGGACTATGCCATTGCTGAAGGCTAGACAAAAATTAGTGTGTGTGTCTTACATTGAAAAACTCTCTTGTGTAGCTAAAATCTCATCAGGATCCAATGATATTTAAAATACCTTTTGTATCATTTGCTTAGTATATCGATATGACAGGAACATTTGTGATGAACCTCTGAGTTTTAGCAGTTGGTTTAGGTGAAGAGTTTGTAATTTGTCCTTTTTCATGGGGTGGCTTAAACAGTATGACCCTTCTAGACAAGATTTTGAAGACTCATCTGTTTGATGATTTGTTTGCATTCTTATTTCCACCTGCTCTTTCAAATGGATAAAAATCACTTGTGAGAAACATGCTCAGACAGTGTAAAGGGATATGTTAAGATCCCAAAAGAATCATACAACACGTTGTGTGAAATATTTAAAGAGTGAAAAAGTTGCAACTGTAAATATGTTAAAAACTTTAGTACAAAAAACTCTGACCTGCATGTGATTTTTAAAAATGTGTTCTTTGTTAACATTAGATTTTCACTTCCTTTCACTGTGTATGCAGCATAAAAACCTTTCCTTAAGAGAAAAATAATCGACTCAATGCCACGGGCACCACAATTGAAGATTTCACAGGGTGGGCGACTCGGCACAGAAGCCTGTCCAAGGAGCTGAAACAGTGTACAGGTTGTTGTCCAGCGGAGAACTTGCTAGTGCCACGTCAGGAGGGAGAGGATTCTGTTAACACTTCCTGAATAACATCTCAGTCTATTACAATCCCTTGCTTAGCTTTTTATCAACTTAATTGAAATATACAATGAGCTGCATCCACTTGAATTGTGTGTTATTTGTTATGCTCCTCAAATAAGTGAAACCATATGTTAATTGACTCTCTCTGCTTGGCTTATTTCACTCAGCATCATCTCTTCCAGTCCTGTCCATGTTGATACAAAAGTTGGGTTTTCATCCTTTCTGATGGAGGCATAATACTCCATAGTGTATATGGACCACATCTTCCTTATCCATTCGTCTGTTGAAGGGCATCTTGGTTCTTTCCACAGTTTGGCGACCGTGGCCATTGCTGCTATAAACATTGGGGCACAGATGGTCCTTCTTTTCACTACATCTGTATCTTTGGGGTAAATACCCAGTAGCACAATTGCAGGGTCATAGGAAAGCTCTATTTTTAATTTCTTAAGGAATCTCCACACTGTTCTCCAAAGTGGCTGCACCAACTTACATTCCCACCAACAGTGTAAGAAGGTTCCCCTTTCTCCACATCCTCTCCAACACACGTTGTTTCTTGATTGGATTCTTTGTTCTTTGGGTGTTGAGTTTGATAAGTTCTTTATAGATTTGGGATACTAGTCCTTTATCTGATATGTCATTTGCAAATATCTTCTCCCATTCTGTCAATTGTCTTTTGGTTTTGCTGAATGTTTACTTTGCTGTGCAGAAGCTTTTGATCTTGATGAAGTCCCAATAGTTCATTTTTGCCCTTGCTTCCCTTGCCTTTGGTGATGTTTCTAGGAAGAAGTTGCTGCAGCTGAGGTTGAAGAAGTTGCTGCCTGTGTTCTCCTCAAGGATTTTAATGGATTCCTTTCTCACATTGAGGTCCTTCATCCATTTTGAGTCTATTTTTGTGTGTGGTGTAAGGAAATGGTCCAGTTTCATTCTTCTTCATGTAGCTGTCCAATTTTCCCAAAACCATTTGTTGAAGAGACTTTTTTGCATTAGACATTCTTTCCTGATTTGTTGAAGATGGGTTGACCATAGAGTTGAGGGTCTGTTTCTGGCTTTCTATTATGTTACATTGATCTATGTATCTGTTTTTGTGCCAGTACCATACTGTCTTGATGATGACAGCTTTGTAATAGAGCTTGAAGTCTGGAATTGTGAAGCCACCAACTTTGGCTTTCTTTTTCAACATTCCTCTGGCTATTCAAGGTCTTTTCCAGTTCCATATACATTTTAGGATTATTTGTTCAATTTCTTTGAAAAAAAAAATGGATGGGATTTTGATAGGGATTGCATTAAATTTGTAGACTGCTTTAGGTAGCATAGACATTTTCATGATATTTGTTCTTCCAATCCATGAGCAAGGAACATTTTTTCCATTTCTTTGTGTCTTCCTCAATTTCTTTCATGAATACTTTATAGTTTTCTGAGTACAGATTCTTTTCCTCTTTGGTTAGGTTCATTCCTAGGTATCTTATGGTTTTGGGTGCAGTCGTAAATGGGATAGACTCCTTAATTTCTCTTTCTTCTGTCTTGTTGTTGGTGTATAGAAATGCAACTGATTTCTGTGCACTGATTTATATCCTGACACTTTACTGAATTCCTGTACAAGTTCTAGCAGATTTGGAGTGGAGTCTTTTGGGTTTTTCACATAAAGTATATTATCATCTGCAAAGAGTGATAGTTTGACTTCTTCTCTGCTGATTCGAATGCCTTCAATTTCTTTTTGTTGTCTGATTGCTGAGGCTAGGACTTCCAGTACTATGTTGAATAGAAGTGGTGATAATGGACATCCCTGTGGTGTTCCTGACTATAGGGGAAAAGCTCTCAGTTGTTCTCCATTGAGTATGACATTCGCTGTGGGTTTTTCACGCTTTGATGATATTGAGGAATGTACCCTCTATCCCTACACTTTGAAGAATTTTGATAAAGAAAGGACACTGTACTTTGTCAAATGCTTTTCCAGCATCTATTGAGAGTATCATATGGTTGTTGTACTTTCTTTTTTTAATGTATTGTATCACATTGATTGATTTGTGGATGTTGAACCAACCTTGCAGCCCTGGAATAAATCCCACTTTGTCATGGTGCATAATCCTTTTAATGTACTGTTGGATCCTATTGGCTAGTATTTTGGTGAGAATTTTTGTATCCGTATTCATCAGGGATATTGGTCTGTAATTTTCCTTTTTGATGGGGTCTTTATCTGGTTTTGGGATCAAGGTAATGCTAACCTCATAAAATGAGTTTGGAAGTTTTCCTTCCATTTCTATTTTTTTGGAACAGTTTCAGGAGAATAGGTATTAATTCTTCTTTAAATGTTTGGTGGAATTCCCCTGGGAAGCTGTCTGGCCCTGGGCTCTTGCTTGTTGGGACATTTTTGATGACTGCTTCAATCTCGTTACTGGTTATGGGTCTGTTCGGGTTTTCTACTTCTTCCTGGTTCAGTTGTGGTAGTTTATATGTCTCTAGGAATGCATCCATTTCTTCCAGATTGTCAAATTTGCTGGTGTATAGTTACTCATAGCACGTTTTTATAATTGTTTGTATTTCTTTGGTGTTGTTTGTGATCTCTCTTCTCTCATTCATGATTTTATTTATTAGGGTCCTTTCTCTTTTCATTTTGATAAGTCTGGCCAGGGGTTTATCAATCTTATTAATCCTTTCAAAGAACCACCTCCTGGTTTTGTTGATTTGTTCTATTGTTGTTGTTGTTTGTTTGTTTGTTTTTGTTTTCTATTTCATTGATTTCTGCTCTGATCTTTATTATTTCTCATCTCCTGCTGGGTTTAGGCCTTCTTTGTTGTTCTTTCTCCAGTTCTGTTAGGTGTAGGATTAGGTTGTGTACTTGACACCTTTCTTGTTTCTTGAGAAAGCCTTGTATTGCTGTATATTTCCTCTCAGGACTGCCTTTGCTGTATCCCAAAGATTTTGAACTGCTGTGTTTTCATTTTTATTTGTTTGCATGATTTTTAAAAATTCTTCTTTTTAATTTCCTGGTTGACCCATTCGTTTTTTAGTAGGATGTTCTTTGGCCTCCAGGTAATTTGAGTTCTTTCCAACTTTCCTCTTGTGATTGAGTTCTGGCTTCAGAGCATTGTGGTCTGAAACTATGCAGGGAATGATCACAGTCTTTTGGTACCAGTTGAGTATTTATGACCCAGGATGTGGTCTATTCTGGAGACTGTTCCATGTGCACTAGCGAAGAATTATATTCTGTTGCTTTGTAATGCAAAGTTCTGAAGATATCTGTGATGTCCATTTGGTCCAGTGTGTCATTTAAGGCCTTTATTTCCTTGTTGACCTTTTGTTTGGATCATCTGTCCATTTCAGTGAGGGGGTGGTAAAGTCCCCTACTATTATTGTATTATTGGTGATGTGTTTCTTTGATTTGTTATGAATTGGTTTATGTAGTTGGCTGCTCCCATGTTAGGGGCATAGATATTTAAAATTGTTAGATCTTATTGGACAGACCCTTTGAGTATGATATAGTGTCCTTCCTCATCTCTTTAATAGTCTTTGGCTTAAAATCTAATTTGTCTGATATAAGGTTTGCCACCCCAGCTTTCTTTTAATGTCCATTAGCATGGTAAATTGTTTTCCACCCCCTCACTTTAAATCTGGAGGTGTCTTTCAGTCTAAAATGAGTTTCTTGTAGACAGCATATTGATGGGTTTTGTTTTTCATCCATTCTGGTACCCTATGTCTTTTGATTGGGGCATTGAGCCCATTAACATTCAGGGTAACTATTGAGAGATATGAATTTAGTGCCATTGTATTGCCTGTGAGGTGACTGTTACTATATATTGTCTCTGTTCCTTTCTGATCTACTATTTTTAGGCTCTCTCTTTGCTTAGAGGACCCCTTTCAATATTTCCTGTAGAGCTGGTTTGGAGTTTGCAAATTTTTTCAGTTTTTGTTTGTCCTGAGAGCTTTTTATCTCTCCTTCTATTTTCAGTGATAGCCTAGCTGGATATAGTGTTCTTGGCTGCATGTTTTTCTCCTTTAATGCTCTGAATATATCATGCCAGTTCTTTCTGGCCTGCCAGGTCTCTTGGATAAGTCTGCTGCCAATCTAATATTTTTACCAATGTATGTTACAGACTTCTTGTTCCGGGCTGCTTTCAGGGTTTTTTCTTTGTCACTACGACTTGTAAGTTTTACTATTAGGTGATGTGGTGTGGATCTATTCTTACTGATTTTGAGTGGGGTTCTCTGTGCCTCCTGGATTTTGATGCTTGTTCCCTGTGCCATATTTGGGAAATTCTCTATAATTCTCTCCAATATACCTTCTGTTCCCCTCTCTCTTTTTTCTTCTTCTGGAATCCCAATTATTCTAATGTTGTTTCATCTTATGGTATCACTTATCTCTTGAATTCTCTCTTTGTGGTCCAGTAGTTGTTTGTCTCTCTTCTGTTCAGCTTCTTTATTCTCTGTCATTTGGTCTTCTATATCACTAATTCCTTATTCTGCCTCATTTATCCTAGCAGTAAGAGCCTCTATTTTTGATTGCACCTCATTGATAGTTTTTTGATTTCAGCTTGGTTAGATTTTAGTTCTTTTATTTCTCCAGAATGGGCTTTTATTTCTCCAGACAGGGTTTCTCTAATATCTCCCTTCCATGCCTTTTTCTAACCCAGCTAGCACCTTGAGAATTGTCATTCTGTACTCTAGATCTGACATATTACCAATGTCCATATTGATTAGGTCCCTAGCTGTTGGCACTGCCTCTTGTTCTTTTTTTTTTTTTTTTTTTTGGTGAGTTTTTCTGCCTTGTCATTTTATCCAGATAAGAATATATGAAGGAGAGAATAAAATACTAAAAGGGTGGCAAAGACCCCTGGAACATGTGCATTAACCAAATCAGAAGAGACCCCAAATCTTAGGGGGGAAAAAAGGGGGTAAAAAGAAGTTAAAAAAAAATTAAAAAAATTTAAAAAAAAGAAAAGAGAAAAGAAATATATTAGACTGGTGAATAGAACAGAGCCACCCACTTAATTTTTTTATTTATTTTTTTAATTTTTTAAAATTTCATTTCTTTTCAGCATAACGGAATTCATAGTTTTACAACACACCCAGTGCTCCATGCAATGCGTGCCCTCCATAATACCCACCACCTGTCTCCCCCAACCTCCCACCCCCCGCCCCTTCAAAACCCTCAGGTGGTTTTTCAGAGTCCACCGTCTCTCATGGTTCATCTCCCCCCCAATTGCCCTCAACTCCCTTCTCCTCTCCATCTCCCCATGTCCTCCGTGTTATTTGTTATGCTCCGCAAATAAGTGAAACCATATGATAATTGACTCTCTCTGCTTGACTTATTTCACTCAGCATAATCTCTTCCAGTCCCATCCATGTTGCTACAAAAGTTGGGTATTCATCCTTTCTGATGGAGGCATCATATTCCATAGTGTATATGGACCACATCTTCCTTATCCATGCATCCGTGGAAGGACATCTTGGTTCTTTCCACAGTTTGGCGACCGTGGCCATTGCTGCTATAAACATTGGGGTACAGATGGCCCTTCTTTTCACCACATCTGTATCTTTGGGGTAAATACCCAGTAGTGCAATTGCAGGGTCATAGGGAAGCTCTATTTTTAGCTTCTTGAGGAATCTCCACACTGTTCTCCAGAGTGGCTGCACCAACTTGCATTCCCACCAACAGTGTAAGAGGGTTCCCCTTTCTCCACATCCTCTCCAACACACGTTGTTTCCTGTCTTGCTAATTTTGGCCATTCTAACTGGTGTGAGGTCGTATCTCAATGTGGTTTTAATTTGAATCTCCTTGATGGCTAGTGATGAAAATTTTTCATTTGTCTGATAGCCATTTGTATGTCTTCATTGGAGAAGTGTCTGTTCATATCTTCTGCCCATTTTTTGATGTGATTATCTGTTTTGCATGTGTTGAGTTTGAAAAGTTCTTTATAGATCCTGGATATCAACCTTTTGTCTGTAATGTCATTTGCAAATATCTTCTCCCATTCCGTGGGTGGCCTCTTTGTTTTGTTGACTGTTTCCTTTGCTGTGCAGAAGCTTTTGATCCACTTAATTTTGGGAGTATTTTGGTCTCTTTAAGAAACTACCTCCCAAATTTTAAAGAAAGAAAAACATATATATATATATATATATATATATATATATATATATATATATACTGCTGCAGATCCCTGTGCTCTCCAGAGGGTCTCCCTGGTCTTGTGGGGTCCCCGCTCACAGAGCAGTGGTCTGACTGTGCCACGGATCATGGTTCAAGGTGACTCCAAGCTGAGAGCTCACTCCTCGGCTCTGTCTCTGTCGCCGGCTTCCCCGCTCTGATACCTGCGAGCTCTGCGACACTCAGATACCCCGATCCTTCTGTGACCCCGTGGGATCTGGGGCCACGCTGACTCCGCATGGGCTTCACCCCGGTTTAGCCTCTGGAGCGATGTCCCTCTGTGGAGCAGACTTTTAAAAGTCCCGATTTAGTGCTCCGTGGCTCCGCCACTGGCCGGGAGCCGGCCCCTCCCCTGCAGTCTATCCTCCCGTCGCTTTGGATTCACTTCTCCGCCGGTCCTACCTTCCAGAAAGTGGTCGCTTTTCTGTTTCCAGAATTGCTGCTCTTCTTCTCTTCGGTCTCCCGTTGGATTTGGAGGTGTTCGCAGTGGTCTGGCAACTGTGTAGCTGATCTCTCGCTGCCTGATGTCGTCTCAGCGGCTACTTCTCCACCATCTTGACTCCTCCTCAAACCCCTCTTCCATTTTGAAGAATTTTGAAAAATGTATGGACCCATGAGCCCACCACTGATTCAAAATGCAAAATGTTTTCCTCACCCCCAAAAGTTGCCTTGTGCCCCCTTGGTGGTCCTTTGAGTCCCACAAGCCCGGCTCCAGGCAAACCACTGGTCAGCTGTCACTAAATTGCGTTTTTCTAAATTGTATTAGACATTAGGGACCCTTTATGCTTTGTTTTCTAGCTGTTATGTCTTACAATTACTAATAAATTAGTATTTTTTTTTCTGGAAAGGCTACTATTTGGTAATGAACCTGCAAAGAAAATCCTTTTCATCACAGGAGCGCAAGTGAGCTCTGCAGGGAGGGCCCTCCTGACACTGTATTCATTTCCTGGGGCGGCTGTCACAACGTACCATGACATGGATGGCATAAAAACATGTCTTCTCTCATGGGGCCAGACACTGAAGTCAGAAATCCAGGTGTTGGCAGGGCTACATTCCCTCTGAGACTCTGGGTCAGATCCTTCCTGGTCTCTTCCAGAATCTGGCGGTGGCTGGCAACCTTTGGTGTCCCTGTGGGCACCACTCTGCTGGGTGTCTCTGTTGTCTCAGGGCACGCTCCTTTTGCATCTGTCTTTGCTAGGCATTTCCTCTTCCTGTAAGAACACCAATCATTGGACTTAGGGTCACCCTAATCCAGCCTGACCCCATCCTAGCTAATTGCATCTGTAAAGACACTGTTTTCAGGTAAATTCATATATATGGGCACTGGTGGTTAGGACCTGGACATATATTTTTGGGGACACAATTAACCCATAACACTCAGTTGTGTCTTTGGCCATGGGGGTATAAATTTTTGTGGGGTGTCTACTTTAAATGGTAGCATGTGAAAAGCCTGAGAATTGAGAGCAAAAGGCAAGAAAGGGTGTAGACTGAGTTCCCATTGCTGTGTGAAGATCGAGAGAACAGCCAGACTGAGGCCGAGGGCTGGGCGCCTCAGGCAAGCCCCCGTATCCTAGCTGGGCTGCCATCTCAGGGATGACTCTGCTGAGTGAGAGGAAATCCCGCGAGAGGACTAGGCTGAGCTGGGCTGTTAGAACAGCGCCAAGCAAAAGAAAACGAATGTGGGCCACAGATGGGAGCCATATGGGCAATTTCAAATTTTCTAGTAGCCACATTAAAAGAAGTAAAATGAAGCAGGTACAATTAGTTTTGGTAATATATTTTATTGGACCTCATATGCCAAAATGTTATAATTTCCAGGTAATTACTATGAAAGTATGGAGGAGATCATTGATTCCTTTTGTAGTAAGTCTTTAAAACCAGTGTATATTTTCCTTGACAGCACCTCTCAGTTAGGATGACATTTCATGCACTCGACAGTGACATATGCCAGTGGCCACCATACTGGGCAGTGAGGGGACAGAATGGCCATTGGAAGTCCTGCCATCTTTGGAGATCAGTGGTGGGACGCTCCTGTGACATGACGCCGAGTGTCTGAGCTGGCCTCTGTGGAGCGATGCCGCTTCCAGAATGTTGACCCAAAAGTTCACCATCTCTGCAGGGTGCCTCCTGGAAGGGGAGCTGTGATGATGACGAGGTGATTCTGCAAAATTGGCGAGATGCACTTACATTACTCCCCCAAAGGCATGCATCCCGGAACGAGGGTCAGGCAAAACGGCTGCTCTCCAGCGTGATGCGGCTTCTGCCCCGGCCTCCACCCTTAGCCTGGGAAGTGAGGGGCTGGGATGCCTCCCAGCACTCCTTCCAGCACCAGGTCTGTACGTCATTATGGGTTAGCAGCATCCTTGGCCCCGCCGTGCACACACAGACATGCTATTTGGCATTTGGCCGACCGTCTTCCAGGATCTTAACAGCTGGGGGTTTGGGATCTCTGCATTTCCATAGCTCCAGGGTTTGGCTGGAGGAAAGATTAATGATAAAAGCAGAAAACAAGGGGTCTGAAATCCAGATACCTCAGCCAAGTCTCACATGGCTAAGTCCCAGTAGTGATAAATAATGAAATAATGACATCACTTGACTCTGGGATCCAATATGGTGTGAAAGGAAAATAAATGGCTTATCATTCGCAAGTTCCAGCTATATTTTATATTGTTTTACTTCTTTTCAATGTGTTTTTCTCAGTTGCTTCCACACGATGAGCTGTGTTTCTATCAATTATACCCCGGCATTCAGCGTATAAAACATTCCTCAATTTACAGATACATTTAATGTGCTTTTCCTGTTGTCCCAAAAGCTCAGAATATAGTTGGAATGTAATCACTCCGATTTCCAAATTATGGGGGCATTTAAGCATGGGTCGCTCTGGAGCCGTGGTCCTGGCCCCCAGCCCTACACACGGGAATCTTGGCAAGTGAACCCAGAGGAGACACAGCTTCTGCAGGGACCCACGCTTCCCCATCCACTGTCCTCCGCTTTAAATCATGATCAGATGCTGGACTTGGTTCTCTGAAAATGTCACCGATTTCCAGGTGAGCACTGAGGGCAGTGGTCCCCGGTTCCCCCGCTCATTTGCAGAAGCACATCCGCTGAATGGCCGATGGCCACAGGGCCAGGCTTGGGGGATCAGAGCAGAGTCCAAAAGCGCCGCTGTGTGTAAGAGGTGGCTTGTCCCGCAGGTTGGAGCCCGTGTCAACAAACATGCCTGTGGGACCCTGCGGCCCGAGAGAACGGTCGGTCTGGAGCTGGAGGACTGAGCGGTGACAGGGAAGGGCCCCTCGCTCTCCTGAGACACACACAGTGGTTCCTCCTGGTAGCTCTTTCCCCAGGAGTTAGGAGCCCCTCCTTCTGGATGAGGGAGATGTGCTCCATGGGGGAGAAGCTGTGGTTTAAGGCTGCGTGGCAGGGAGGGGTCCGGCCAGCACATGCACACGCACATGGACACGCACAGGGACATGCATAGGGACACGCACATGGGGCACAGGGACACCAGCTGCAGGCAGGAACACAGCACAAGGTTTCCTGCACTTGGATTTGAGGATGGAGGCGTTTGAAAGGGCTCTAAGGGGCCTCCATGGTGGATCCCTTCATTCATCCTCCCACAGACACCTATTGATAAATGCCTGATCCAAGCTTACCAGGAAGCAAAGTCAAATACTGAGCAGTGATGACCATCTACTACATGAACACGGCACACAGGCAAGACGGAGGGGTGGCAGGAAGGCTTGGTCCGGGGCCGGTGTCGGGGCTGGGCATGTAGTTCCTCAGACAGCGCTGGCTCCGAGGGGACAGCCTCTCTCCACACTCCTGTCCTCGTCTCCCCATCTCAGATGGGGGTCAGTGAACACTGCCCCATGGACAGGGCTTTCAAGGTTGTGCACTGGCAGGGTGCCCCTGCCTTCCCCAGCCCTGGGTGGCCAGGACCCCAGAGCAAATCCTGTCACTTCCCCTGCATGAGCCTCCCCTCCTGCTCCCTTTACTGATGATTCCAAACTCACCATTTAGCCACACACCTCGAAGACGCTTCAGACTTTATTGTTCCCTGCTTTTTGGCAATAATTGGGCCTGTCACTGCACGGAGCAAGTGGGGGCTCTCTCTCCAGTCTGGTCCTAATGCCTTTAGGGAGCTGTAGGTCCACAGCTCTCCCTTTCTCCTACTTCCAGAAACATGAGCTGTGGCGGAGAAACCAAATCCTGGCTTTCATTTGATTTTAATTAACTTAAATTTAACAAAGTTAAATCTGAATCAGTGCCGAACACACTGGAAAGCACAGGCTGGGCTCTTCCTTCCTTTTTACTTGTAACGGTTGGCGCTCAGCCCATCTCGTTTCTCAGCTCCAGCTCCGGAGCTCAGCAAACTCTCCATTCTTCCGACTGCACATGAAGCAGCTCAGCCTTTGTCCTTGGTTGAAAATCGGATGCTTCGTAGACACAGGTGGAGCCCCGAGAAATTCCTAAATGCGAGGCAACCTTTCGTTAGTGGGATCACTGGCTTTGATAGAAGATGCAGAGAATCAAATAATTATTTTTTCTGATAGAAGGGAAGATTGATCCCTCCTTAGTTGTGAGGACTTACTTTTGGCAATGAAAACCCTGTCAGTGTTTATAACATTCATCGCTCCTGCCCCCAGAGCCGTCCAGTGCCACAGGCTAGGGTTTTTAAAGGCAAGATTGTGTGTACTTAAGACTTTCCTGCAGGACTTCAGATGTTCTGCTGAGGTAAATCTGTTGCTTCTCCCCTCCTCCTATTAATTCTGCTAAATGATAAACTAAAGAAAGCTGTTGTGTAGGTTGCTTTATCCATGATTTCTTAGCCACTCTGGGCAAATGTTTCAATTCTTTATTGTTTTTGAAGGACTTATGTGTAAACATATAAACGAGAAATCCATAAATAATGTGGCAATTATTAACATTTATTGTCTAAAATCTTCCAAGTTAATCTCTTTTGCAACTATACCCAAAGCTCCAAGAAGAAACTCTGTGGAGATTTCCAGAAGTGGGACCTGATGTAGATTATCTGTACATTTTTCTCCTTCCGGCCCTTCGTAGCCATATGTGTTTAGATAATTTGATAATTGTAAGAAATCTCTGCATCTATTGGACTCCTATCTATTGGATAATCACGTTCCTTATTTCTAGACTTTAAGTCACAAATATTTTCCAAGTCCATCGTTGGACTTGACTTTTTTTACTTCTCTTTCTCATAATCATCACAGAAGTGATGAATCTTTGAAGTGGATAATAGCAACCATAGATAATAAAGAATCATTTCAGGTTTCCTGAATGCAGATCCCAGGCGATGGCAATAACTCCTCTTACTATTATTTTTGAGTGACTGTCCTCAGCAAATGGCAACTCTAAATTAATTTTGGGGCTGTGAGAACTACAGCCAATGATGCTGGCACTGACCAATAAACCACAGGAGAAAGGACGGTGAGTCTGGACCAACAACCACACCAGCCAGCACAAGACCCATGCTGTCTCCACCAGGCGACTTCTGCCGTTTCCACCAAGTGAAGTGAGAATAAGGGAGCATGACACAGAGCTTCTTGGAATTAATGGGATCAAGAATGGAGGAATGCAGGTCTCATCTCAGTATGAGAATAAGAGATGTGACTTGTTTCTCAACGATTTGGGATTAATCACTGACTTCTTGCTGTTCCCTGAATATGCCATGTGTTTTCACATCTCTCACCTTTGCTCATGCTGCTCTATTTGCAAGTTCCTTTCCCCCTTTCTTTGGCTGATCAAAACCCACGTACCTCTTCAGGCTGACAGATCTTACCTCCTCTGTGCTGAGTCTGTGTTTCTACAGAATGTTGTCTGTACTTCAGAGGGGGTTTCACAGAGCCTGTCTGATGACAGTTGTGTCTGTGTCGTGGGCCTGAACCCTTTTTTTCTTATTCTTCATTTCTAGTCTGCCTTGTTAGAGACAGGATTAGAATGCCACCAAGGTGGGAGTCTGTTGTGGCTGGGACTTCTTCCTCCTCGGGTGATCCCATAAGGTGCCCTGCACCAAGGCAGTATCTGTTAGGGTGTGTCTACGCCCATGTACCCTTCCCCTTCCACCATCCCCATTATCTGCCAAAGTCACAAGGGAAGAGAGGCCATCCATCCATGAAGACCCTGAGACCCCACCTGGATTGCTGATTCGATTCCTGGAAGCTCTTCAGATTTTGTTTCTCAACTAAATGAAAAAGATTATGGAATAAATAAAGGAATGACAAGAAATCAAGAGATTCCTTCTTTTATAGTTCAGCCAACCAGATAGTCTTAGATTAATTGTTTCCATTTGGTGGAATGTAAACTCTGTAACATCGTAGCAAGTTCATGGACAGTAACATTCACTGAGCTCAATGAGACAAAGACAGACATGCCAAGCTTGTTTGTTTTAGCCAGGTTAAACTAGCATATATCTCACCGCAGGACTTTGCCCATGGGATCTTATTATTTTTGAAACATGTTGAGCATTAATTTTTTAAAAACCCAATTGTAGATAATATCTCAGAAGGAGAGAGTATTTCTTCATTAAATGGCTGTGGATGAGTAATGATCATGTGGAAGGAGGATGATTACCTAGAAAAAGTTCTAAGGTTATTTGGTTATTTTGGAAAAAATATGTAAATAATAAAGATGTAGACACATAGGAGATACACATTAATAAATTTTAAAAAATCTTGCATTTTTATCTCGTTATGAATCTTTCCTGGGATGCAGAGCAAACACTAGCAAAAAAAAAAAAAAGAGTCTTAAGAAGATTTTTTTCTAAGGCACAAATAAATGTCATATTTGGAAAAATGAAGAATTAGAGTTGGTCATCTACACCTTTCTAATAATTTCTATACACTTTTGGAATTATATATGTGTGAAATAAGTCATAGTAAATATTTCTCCTTTTCCGCTCAAAGTAAAAAAGTGGGTGTGGAATCTGTTTCTAAGTCCAAGAGCATTTGGCATTGACTGAACCGGGGGAGGCAGAAAGCCTGGCATCTCAGGGGAAGCAGCACATTATGTGAACCCACAGAGATGTTGGTGGGAATGGAGGGTGGGACCAGAGAGGAAACGGCAATGCTGTGGAGAGAGAAGCACATTCCTGTCACCGCTGGGCTGCTTGGAGAACGCTGTCAAACACCAGGGAAGAGAGAACCTGCTGTAGAAAACAGTGTTGTGTTGGTGCAGAGACACCCTGGGTTGAGCCTGGCCTAGAATCGCCCGCCACACGGCAAGCCAGACTCCAGAGCAGGGACCACGGTGGTGATTTTGAGGTGTGGAAAGAGGCTGGATGTGGTCTCCCCAGGCCCCACTCGCGGGGCCATGCTGCCCGGAGAAGCCTATTGCTGCCTCCTCTGCAGCTCCAGGGGATGCCCGGAAGGCCAGTCCCGCTTGCGAATTCACGGAGCTTGTAAAAGGCACACGGTGCTGCGTGGTTGCACGTGGTCCCGGGAGCCTCCCCTGTGCAGAGACGCCCTTGAGTCTGTGCGTCCTCTGGGCCCAGTTTGAGACGAACGTGACAGAGTCTGTCTCAGCCGTTATAAGGTTCCTGGAACAGCCTGGGAGGAGGGGTGGCCCTTAGTGACGTGCTCTTGCTGTCCGAGAGGTCCTCGGGAAGGCTGGCCAGAGAGCAGGACAGTGTTCTGGAGCGCGCATCCATCCGTGCGGGTCACGTCCCCAGGACCCGGCAGACGGAGGGCGCGGCACACCTGTGGTCTGAAGGCCTCACTGCTGCTGCTGGGCTGTAGGGAGCCCGGCCCTTTGCTGGGGCTGACGGAGCGCAGTGAAGGCAGCACGTACACTGCATTCAAATAAGCCCGAGTGAGGAGGAAGTCAGAGCCGCCTAAGCTCCACGGGCCGGCAGCTGTCCAGCTCCATGTAGTGTGGCCGGTCGCTCGCACGGCAGCTGGTGGGGCGGCGGGGTGCTCTCTGCAGTGTTTCCTGCACTCACCTGGAAGCCAGCCACTGCCCTCATCTCCTGCACACTCTGGTCTGCAGGACGTCCTTCCTGGGGTCTCCCTGTCCTGGGGCTGAGACCGCACAGGTCACCCTGCCTCTGAGCCCCAACTCCAGCCTCTTAGTACCCACTTCCCTTGCCTGTGGAACATTCAGGAGTTGGAAGACTGCACGACCGTGTTCAAGAAAGTTAGTTATGGAAGTGAACCAGGTCCGGATACTTTGGGGCCCCACACACCAGCATAAATGCTTGGGGGGCTGGTATTTGTCCTCCTTTTCATTAAAGCCTCCACCCAGAAATCCTGAAAACGTTCTTTAGCTCTGGGCCTGTCAACTGGAAGCAAGCTAGGGATAATATATCAGGAGATGTTTTTATTAAAAAAGAGACAATTCATCAAACTTTACAGGTTTAGTTTATGGGTAGCTTAAATTATCCAAGTTCAATGATGTCCCACAATTTCTCAACACCCACAAAGGGCATCTCTTGGTAGGAGAATATTCTCATTCTGAGAGAACATCATCTGGGGTCTTCCTGTTGACTCTGTCCCCCGCTGATGTGCAGGCTCTGCTGTGTCTTGCTGTGTGCCTAGAACGGGCTGGTCCTCCACACTCCGGGTTTGGGAAGGCTGTTTTCCTGGTTTCCAAGTAGGGCTAGAAGGACCCAAGGATGGGATATGCCCCAGATCGCCCTTGGTGGAGGAGCCAGACGACTCCCAGGACAGTAGCCAGGTGAGGAGGACTCCCGGGTGTGAGGAAGCCCACGTCTGCGGCAGGAGGACCTGGAGCCCAGGCGTAAGCCACATCCTGGCTTTCCTAGGGAGAAGGAAGAAGAGGCAACTCCGAGGGCAAGAAGACAGTGGCTCTGTCCTGACCACAGGGCCTGGAGGAAGAAATCTGTGAGCTGACTATCTCTGCAGCTGTGCAAACCAACCATTAGACACGTGTTCTGCGTGGGTGTCAGGGCGAAGGTCATACCAAATGCTTGTGGATATTGTGAATGTCCATGTCTGTTACTGAGTGTGTATTCACATGCACACACACACACACAAACACGGGATGGCACCTTCACTTTCAGAAAGATCTTTGGACTGATTAGCATTTTTTTAAAATTTATTTTTATTTCTTTCCAGCGTAACAGTATTCATTGTTTTTGCACCACACCCAGTGCTCCATGCAATGCGTGCCCTCCACAATACCCACCACCTGGCTCCCCCAACATCCCACCCCCTGCCCCTTCAAAACCCCTCAGGTTGTTTTTCAGAGGCCATAGTCTCTCATGGTTCACCTCCCCTTCCAATTTCCCTCAACTCCCTTCTCCTCTCCATCTCCCCATGTCCTCCGTGTTATTTGTTATGCTCTGCAAATAAGTGAAACCATATGATAATTGACTCTCTCTGCTTGACTTATTGCACTCAGCATAATCTCTTCCAGTCCTGTCCATGTTGCTACAAAAGTCGGGTATTCATCCTTTCTGATGGAGGCATAATACTCCGTAGTGTATATGGACCACATCTTCCTTATCCATTCGTCCGTTGAAGGGCATCTTGGTTCTTTCCACAGTTTGGCGACCGTGGCCATTGCTGCTATAAACATTGGGGTACAGATGGCCCTTCTTTTCACCACATCTGTATCTTTGGGGTAAATACCCAGTAGCGCAATTGCAGGGTCGAAGAGAACGTAGGCAGTAACCTCTTTGATATCAGCCACAGCAACTTCTTTCAAGATATGTCTCCAAAGGCAAAGGAAACAAAAGCAAAAATGAACTTTTGGGACTTCATCAAGATCAAAAGCTTCTGCACAGCAAAGGAGACAGTCAACAAAACAAAGAGGCAACCCACGGAATGGGAGAAGATATTTGCAAATGACAGTGCAGACAAAAGGTTGATATCTAGGATCTATAAAGAACTTCTCAAACTCAACACACACAAAACAGATAATCATATCAAAAAATGGGCAGAAGATATGTGTCTGTTTTTATGCCAGTACCATGCTGTCTTGGTGATCACAGCTTTGTAGTAAAGCTTGAAATCAGGTAACATGATGCCGCCAGTTTTATTTTTGTTTTTCAACATTTCCTTAGCAATCTGGGGTCTCTTCTGATTCCATACAAATTTTAGGATTATTTTCTCCAGCTCTTTGAAAAATACTGGTTGAATTTTGATCGGAATAGCATTAAAAGTATAGATTGATCTAGGCAGTATAGACATTTTAACAATGTTTATTCTTCCGATCCAAGAGCATGGAATGGTCTTCCATCTTTTTGTGTCTTCTTCAAATTCTTTCATGAGTGTTCTGTAGTTCCTCGAGTACAGATCCTTTACCTCTTTGGTTAGGTTTATTCCCAGGTATCTTATGGTTCTTGGTGCTATAGTAAATGGAATCGATTCTCTAATTTCCCTTTCTGTACTTTCATTGTTAGTGTATAAGAAAGCCACTGATTTCTGTACATTGACTTTATATCCTGCCACGTTACT
>PISX010022045.1:0-32273 GCA_004024625.1 Mellivora capensis
CCTGGAAAAAAAAAAAAAAAAGAATTTCTGGGCTGTTTGCATGCCCTTCCTCCAAGGCACAAAGTGTTTGCTCTCTTTTGCAAGCAGGATTGAGATTTGAGAGGTCACGTGATCTGGTTGGGGGGGTGGGGGTGGGGACAGGTGTACCTGGTAATCCTCACTGCTGGTTCAGCCCCAGGCCCCCTTCACTCCCAGCCCCCGCAGCTTGTGATGTCACAGGATGTAATGAACCAGACAATCTACACCTGAAAATTAACATCTTCCTATGGAAAGGAAATTTCTCCTCCTGCTAATAATGATGCCAGGATACGGACCCTAAATTCCTTAAGAAATATCAGTCAGCTTGAAAAGAATTATCACCCACCCCACCTACGCTTATAGTGATATGTGATGGGAGTATCAGGTCCCGAAGAAGGAAAGATGGGTCTTGACTGCGCCCTGTGTTACAAGTCTTTGTAATCCCCCCAGTATGTTGCTGGTTTCATACAAGGTGCCCGGTCTGCCTGGGGTACCTTCAGTTTGTACTATTTTTTCCTTAAAAGACATTCTCTCTGTATCTCTCTCTCTTTTTCCATGTAGCTCTCATAAGACAGTGATCTATGACTTGATATAAGATATAATTTATATAAAATATATAAACACACGGGGTAGGCATACATATAATATACATGTGTGTGTGATGTAATGTCATTTTTACTGTATTATTCCCCCTTTTGTTTCTTGGCTTACCCTTTCTCCCTCTCCTCACATGAGACACCCACTAAAAGAAACCATGCTGTTTTGTGTCTGTATCCTTTCACAGCTTTCTCAGTGCCCCTATAGCCCTATTTATTATAAATATGTCCATGCACACACGCTTATACACACGCATTTTATACAGGTTCATGTCCTTTTCTTTTGAAGATAGGATCATACTGCATGGATTTTTCTGCATCATGCTGACCTCACCCAATGTTTTCTGGTGGAAATCCCTTTAAGTCAACTTGTACAGCTGCAATTCAGTCTTTGTAATGGCTTTCTAATATTCCGCGGTATAAGCAGTGCCGTAATTTACTTGACTCTTCCCCTATGGATGGACATTCACATCGTTTCCAGATTTTTGCCACCAAGAACAATACTGTAATAAATATTGCATTTATAATCCCATGCACTTTTTTCCTTTCTGATGGCTAGATTTCAGGCAGTGAAGATTATGGATCAAAACATACAGACATTTTTAGTGGGTGTTGCCTGATTGCTCTCTCTCGATTCTTTAGTTGATTTTTTTTAAAGATTTATTTATTTGACAGACAAAGATCCCAAGTAGGCAGAGAGGCAGGCAGAGAGAGAGGAGGAAGCAGGCTTCCCGCGGAGCAGAGAGCCCGACGTGGGGCTTGATCCCAGGACCCTGGAATCCTGACCTGAGCTGAAACCAGAGGCTTTAACCCACTGAGCCACCCAGGCGCCCCACTTCAGTCGATTTAAAATACATCTTTGTAGGGGCCCTGGGTGGCTCAGTTGGTTAAGCATCTGCCTTCAGCTCAGATCAGATCTCAGGGTCCTGGGTTCAAGCCCCACATCGGGCTCCCTGCTCAGTGGGGAACCTGCTTTTCCCTCTTTCTCTGCCCCTCTCCCCCTACTCATACTCTCTCTCAAATAAGTAAATAAATAAATAAATAAATAAGTCTTAACAAAATAAAATCCTTGTATAAAATACTGTTGGCATTTTTTACATCATTTGCATTAAAATATTATAGTTGTAGAAGTTACCTATTCTGTTTGTTACCACTTTTATGATACAAGTTTTATATAAACACGTCTTTATTTTCTTTTATGGCTTCTTGATATTGCTCCTTACCTCTCTCTTTCACCTATTCTTTCTAACACTTACTCAGCTTCCCAGAATCAGCTCAAACTCAGAAGTCACCTCCTGTGCATCAACTAACTTTCCTTCCATTTACCCCAGGCAGATAGAATTCTCTCTCCCCTGTACCAACTTATTTAGTGCCTTGAGTTGTCCTTGCCTAACTTTGTCAGCCCACTGGACTGCAAGCTTCTAGAAGACAGACTCCGTGTCCTATTCCCTTATATTAAATCCAGCACCAAACACAAAACTTTAATTCATGGCTACTCAATATTTAGTGGACAAACAACATACTTAGGTGTTTGTTTGTTTTTGAGAGAGAGAGAGAATACAAGCAGGGGCAGAGGGAGAGAGAGACACAGGCCTTGTGGTGGGCAGGGAGCCCAATGCGGGACTTGATCCCAGGACCCCAGGATCATGACCTGAGCCAAAGGCAGACACGTAACAGCTGAGCCACCTGGGCAGCCCAATACTTAGGTGTTTCAATGAAATTTTTACTTCACACCTACTTTAAATGACTTAATTAGTGCTTCTATAAAGCTTGCTGAAAAACAAAAGATTGGGTTAACTCAGGATTCCCAAGTGAGATGACAATGCATATTTGTGATGTTTATTAGATTTTTTTAAAAGACTTTATTTATTTGACAGAAAGAAAGAGAGAGAGCACAAGCAGGGGGAGTAGGCCGAGGGAGAGAGAGAAGCAGGTTCCCCACAGAGCAAGGGGAGCACGATATAGCACTTGATCCCAGGACCCCAGGATCATGACCTGAGCCAAAGGCAGTCGCTTAACCAACTGAGCCATCCAGGTGCCTGCTTATTAGATATTTTAGAGAAAGAGCCCTTACTCATTTCTCCACAAACTCTGAACTACAACACAGAGGGAATAAGAACCAACGTGCATTTTCTCCCTTATCCAAAAATGCAGTGCCTTCTAGTGTGACGGGCATACTTCTGAGAATGTAAAATGAGATTCTGATACAGTTCATAGGTGGCCCTCACCCTTGAGCCTATCCCACTGCTCTATAGAATTTTCACTTGTTCTTTCCCAGTCAGCACACTATTGGGTAAAGCTTCCTGTAGAATGTGTGTATGATGCAGAGATCAGTATCTTATCAGGTCATCATATATTCTTATTTTCATTTTATCTACTTCAGTGATTACTGATGGAGAAAGTTAAGAATATAAATATTAATGAAAGTCTTGGCTTTGCATAATTCTTTATCGAGAGCTTTTTTTGTCTTAAGAGAACCAGTCAACTTGAAAACTATCAGAATAAAAATATAAAGAGATAATTATCTTGACAACTCATGCTTGTTTATGCTTCTGTAATATTTATTGTTTGGAAGACAATAGGAAATTCAAGTTTATTTTAAAGTTAAATTTGTCTTAAATCGGCATGTAATTCCTGGCAGATAATAAGTGCTCAGTAAATAGTTATTGGCTCAAGGACTGAGCTGGTAACTGACAAACTCACTTATAACTTTGTTATTTTTAGAGTTGTTTTAAAATACTCACACCCAACATTCTCTAGCTGATGGCTTTAAAAAAGAAATTAATTCCAAAAATGTGCATTTGGCAGAAACTAATGTTGCTCAAGGACCTCAACAGGAAACCCAAGTTTGGCTTCTTTCCCCTTGGCAATTTAGAGCCAAAAGTAGCTTCTAGTGACAGGCTCATGGCAGTGTTTTTAGAGCAATAGCTCGTGTCAATTTTTTGTGGTTTTGGTGCCAAACCTAAACAGACTAAAGAACTAAAACTCAATCTAAAAGCCGCTTTGTCTTCAAAATTTGACTTAGGGATATGGGCCTTAGTCTATACGCTACTGGGCAAATGGTAACCATGTGGACGAAGGGATGAAGTTTAATGTGGGCAGCAGTTCTAAAAAACACAAAATTATTTAAGTACAGTGGCACCATTTAAGGCATTTGGAAGAGATACCAGAACAGAATTCACTCATAGAACCTGCTCAACGATATATCTGCAAATATATCAATTTCTTTAGCAAGAAATTAAAATATAAAATATTGCTCAATTGACCCTTCAGCCAACATTCCACTCTCCCAATATCTGAGAAACTGGGCAGGAGAGGAAGCAGACAGTTTCCAATCACCCTGTGGCCAGCAAGGGTTGCTTAAACTTCCAAGATATGATATGGAGCAAGGGAGAAGATTGAAAATAATAGCGTTCACCAACCTTTCACAGATCTTTAACTTGACAAATAAATGAAAACAAACGGCTCTAGTTTTCTTCTTTTACCCTTAGCATCATTTTCCAAATACTTAACCCTGATGGAAAATTGTTATTTTTTTGACACCCCCCCATCAGGGTTCTGTGAATCCTCCTTGGGTACTGGAGAAGGAAACAGGTCCTACTGGTCTTTCCCACCACAAAGTGGCTGAATCACAGACATGGACATGGGGATGACAAGAAGACAGTCTGGCTCTCAGAGGCATTGCACTCTAGTGACATTTGATACAATTTATTCACAGGCCCTTGGAGTACAAAGATAAAGCAAAGGCAAAAACAATCTTCTAGAATGCTCTCTTCTCCGTCCCCTGGACCAGTGGCTTCACTCTAGACTGCTAGATTAGCTTATCATTCAAAATCTTACTATTTTCAGAACAGTGAATTCAGATCATATCAAATTTCTTTCTTTTTTTAAGCTAGGAAACTCTGGGGCTAACACAGTGAGCTTTCTCCAAGACTTCATAGGTCTGAAGAAATTGTGCCTCTGTGAGGTTCTCCATGAGGCTTCTTACCCACATTTAGCTGGAAGAACGGGTAAAAACAATGTAACAGTGAACCAGAACAGCCAGTTTCTCTGGTATGTGACCATTGTGCCTACAGTGGGGACAGCCTAAACTCCAAAATCTTTTAACCTATAATTTAGTCCTGAGGAGTCAGGTCTTTCACAAATCTATTTCATAAACCCATATCAGTCACTCATTGGCCATCCAAGGAGACACAAACTCCTAGGCACTTAAGACAGTTGTGTGTGTGTGTGTGTGTGTGTATGTGTGTGTGTGTAAACAGTTCTAGAACACAGCATGATCTACCTCTAGAGACCTAGCTTCATGGTCCCAGGGCTCCCACGTGTAGTTGGTACATATTGGCGGAGCACCTACTTAGTGCCTGACATTGTGGAAAGCTCTAGAATATGACCATGAACAACACACACACATTTTTCCCCATCAGAGTTCTCACAATCTAAGGGAGGGAAGCAAGTACTTACAACAACAACTGTGTAAGTATTAGATGCCAAGGGGTCACAGAAGAGGGAGCGCCCATGAAGAATGTTGCAACTTTGAATGTAGTCGTCCTCATCCCCTTTCCCTATTTCTTTGTGACTGAGCAAATATGATACTATATTAATGTCACACCTACAAAGACCTTACTCCTCATATGTACAGTTACATAGACCATGCATTTTGAACTCTGGATGCTTCTGAGTACAAATCAAAAAGAGCCTCTCAGGAAAGCAAACTGTCCATACACAAGACTTTCCACTTGTTTTTGGTCTCCACAAGCAATGATTAAATTTTGTTTTTTATTTTATTCCAGACAGCAGAGTCTGAGTTCAGATTCCCCAGAAGCAGATGAGGATTCATGGGCAAGTGATGTACTAAGCAAATGCTCCCATGAGAAGACTAGGTATGGGGGTAAGAAAAACATGACAGGGAGGAGAAGAATCCAAGCAAAAGCACAATTTCAGGTAAAGGCCCAGCTTCTACCTGGTCCTTCAGGAGGGCAGCTCAGGAATGTAAATTGTACCTTGGAGTTTGTCCCAGCTGGTGGCCAAAGAGTCGGTCTTTCACAAACCTATTTCATAAACCCATATCAGTCACTCATTGGCCATCTAAGGAGACATAAACTCCTAGGCACTTAAGACAGCTGTGTGTGTGTGTGTGTGTGTGTGTGTGTGTGTGTGTGTGAACAGTTCTAGTAACCCAAGAGCAGGACTCAGAGTGGGTTATGGTTACAGACTATTTAGGAGTAAGGACACACGGAAGCCCAACAGAAGGTATACAGGACCTACAAACAAGATCCAAAAGGATCTGGGCAGAGCACTGATAGGGTTGCTACAAGTGCCTGTTGTTATAGTATATACACATAAGATAAATAGAAGGGAATCAATGCATACAGAAAACCATCAATTCACAAAGAAAGGCAGAAAGAGAAAAGGAACAAGGGAACTACAAAACAGCCAGAAAACAATAAGATGTCATTAGTAAGTTCCTACCTATCAACAGTTGTTCTAAGTGTAAGTTAACTAAATTCTCCCATCAAAAGGCATGGAAGGGATAAATGGATAGAAAAATAAGACCCAACTATGTGCTGCCTACAAGAGACTCACGGTCAACTGTACAAACACAAATAGGCTCAAAGTGAAGGGATGGAAAAGGATATTCCTTGCAAGTAGAAACCAAAAGAGAGCAGGAGTAGCTGTACTTATACCAGTCAAATTGGATGGTAATTCAAAATCTAACAAAAGATGGGGTCATTATATAATGATAAAGAGGTCAATTTATCAAGAGGACATAATCGTAAATATATATGAACACTAAATTAGGACACCTCTAAGTATATTAAGAAAACACAGATCTGAAGGGAGAAATAACAATACAATAACAGTGGCACTTTAATAATCCACTTTCAACAATGGATAGATCAGACAGAAAATCACTAAAAAAATGCTGAACTTGACAATGCCATAAACCAAATGGACCAAACAGACATACATAGAACATTCCAACCAACACATTCTTCTCAAGTGCGCACAAACCATTCTTCAAGATGAATCGTATAGGGACGCCTGGGTGGCTCAGTTGGTTAAGCGGCTGCCTTCGGCTCAGGTCATGATCCCAGCATCCTGGGATCGAGTCCCACATCGGGCTCCTTGCTCGGCAGGGAGCCTGCTTCTCCCTCTGCCTCTGCCTGCCACTCTGTCTGCCCGTGCTCGCGCGCTCTCTCTCTCTCTCTCTCCCTCTCTCTCTGACAAATAAATAAATTTAAAAAAAATTAAAAAAAAAAAAGATGAATCATATAACTCTTGGGAAATTTTAGATTGCAGTTGTACCCAGCATCTGTTTTGGCCACAGTGGTTTGCAATGAGAAATCAGTAATAGGAATAAGACTGGAGAATTCACAGTTGCATGGAATTTAAACAACGCACTCCAGAATGGGTCAAAGAAGAAATCAAAAGAGAAAAAACAAATACATTGAAACAAATGAAAATGGAAACAAGCATACCCAAACTTACCAGATGTGGCAAAAGCAGTTCTGAGAGGAAAGTTTATAGCAATAAATGGTTACATTAAAAAAAATAAATAAATAAACCCAACAACTATACTAGAAAGTACTAGAAAAAAAAGTATAAGCCCAAATGTTAGCAGAAGGAAGGAAGTAACAAAGATCAGAGCAGATAGAGACCACAAAAACAATTTTAAAAAATGAAACTAAGAGCTGGTATTTTGAAAAGATGAACAAAATTGACAAAACTATGTAGACTAAAAAGAAGTCTTAGTCCTGTTTGAGAAGACTTAAAATCAGGAGTGAGAGCAGAGCCATCACAATGATACTACATAAATACAAAGGATCACTGGAGACTACTATGAATACAACTATACACCAACAATTTGGATAACCAAGAAGAAATGAATAAATTTTTAGAAACCCATAACCTACCAAGGCTGAACCATGAAGAAATAGGAAATATGAGAAGACCAATTAATAGTAAGGAGACTGAAGCAGTAATCCAAAACCTCCCAACAAAGAAAAGGTCAGGCCCAGATGACTTCCCCAATAAATTCTATGAACCACTTAAAGAAGAACTAATGCCAGTCATTCCCAAACTCTTCCAAAAAATTGAAAAGGAGGAAACCTCTCAAACGCATTTTACAAGGCCAGCATTAGACTGATAGCAAAGCCAGATAAGAATGCCACAAGAGGGGCACCTGGGTGGCTCAGTGGGTTAAAGCCTCTGCCTTTGGCTCAGGTCATGATCCCAGGGTCCTGGGATCTTTGGCTCAGGTCATGATCCCAGGGTCCTGGGATGGAGCCCCACATCCGGCTCTCTGCTCAGCGGGGAGCCTGCTTCCTCCTCTCTCTCTGCCTGTCTCTCTGCCTGCTTGTGATCTCTGTCTGTCAAATAAATAAATAAAATCTTTAAAAAAAAAAAAGAATGCCACAAGAAAAATACAGGCCAATATCTCTGATAAATATAAATGCAGAAATTCTCAAACATATTAGCAAACCAAATTTAGCAGCAAATTAAAAGCATATACCATGATCATGTGGGTTTTAAAACATATATAAATCAATAAATGTGATATTCCACATTAGCAGGATGGAAGATAAAAATCATATCCTCTCAAGTGGTACAGAAAAGTTATTTGATAAAATGCAACATCCTTTCATGAAAAAAAAAAAAAACTCTCAACTGAGTAGAAAGGGAAACTACCTCAACAAAGGACTCTATGACCAGTCCATAGCTAAGTTCATACTCAATGGTGAAAGGCAGAAAACTTTTCCTTAAAGATCAGGAATAAGAAAAGGGTAACCACCCTTACCACTCCTATTCAATATAGTACTGGAAGTCCTAGCCAAAGCAATTAATTAGGCAAGAAAAAGAAATAAAAAGCATCCAAATTGGAAAGAAAAAGTAAAATTATCTCTGGGGAAGATATGATTTTATATGTTGACAATCCTAAACACTCCACTAAAAAACTGTTGGACTAATCATAATGAAATTAAGTGAAGTTGCTGGCTAAATGATCAATATACAGAAATCAGTTGTGTTTCTCTACACTAGCAACAAGACATCTGAGAAAGAAATACATGGAAAACTATAAGGCATTGATGGACATTAAGAAGTGAAGTAGAGGAGACACAGAGGGAAAGATATCCATGTTCATGGATTGGAAAAATTGTTAGAATGTCCATACTACCCAAATCCATCTACAGATTCAGTGTAATCCCTATCAAAATTCCAATGGCATTTTTCACAGAAATAGAGAAAACAATCCTAAAATTTGTACTGAATTACAGAATACCTTAAATAACCAAAGCAATCATGAGAGAGAACTAAGTTGGAGTCATCACACTTCTGATTTCAAACTATATTACAGAGCTGTAATAATCAAAACAGCAAGGTACAGGCATGAAAGTAGACAGGCAAAGAAACAGAATGGCCAAGCCAGGAATAAACTCTCCCCTACAGAGTCAACTAACATTTTACAAGGAAAAGATAGTCTTTCTAACAAGTGGTGTTGGGAAATCTGGATAACCACATACAGAAGAATGAAATTGGATCCTTAGGGGCGCCTGGGTGGCTCAATGGGTTAAGCCTCCGCATTCAGCTCAAGTCATGATCTTAGGGTCCTGGGATCGAGCCCCACATTGGGCTCTCTGCTCAGTGGGGAGCTTGCTTCCCCCTCTCTCTCTCTGCCTGCCTCTCTGCCTACTTGTGATCTCTGTCAAATAAATAAATAAAATCTTTTTTAAAAATTAAAAAAAGAAAAAGAAATTGGATCCCTATCTTATGCCACTCAGAAAAACTAAAATAAAGACTTGAATATAAGGCTGAATCCTTAATACTCTGGAAAGAAAACAGGGAGGAAACTCCTTGACATTGGTCTTGACAACAAGTTTTTGGGTAAGACACTGAAATCACAAGCAACAAAAGCAAATATATGTGGGACCATGTCAAACTAAAAGGCTTCTGGACAACTAAAGAAACAGTCAACAAAATGAAAGGGCAATATGGAGAACAGGAGACAATATTTGCAAACCATATCTGATGAGTTAATATTCAAAATACATAAAGAATTTCTGTAACTCAATAGAAAAAAAATTGACAGGAAAATGGGCAGAGAAACCGAATGGACATTTTTCTGAAGAAGACATATGAGTGGCTAACAGGTACATAAAAGATACTCAACATCCCTAATGATCAGAAAAATGCAAACCAAAAAGATGAGATAACAAATGTTGGCGAGGATGTGGAGAAAAGGGAACTCTCATATAGTGTTGGTGGCAATATAAGGTGGTACGACCACCATGGAAAACAGTATGGAGGTTCCTCAAAAAATTTAAAATACAACTACCATATGCTCAAAGAATCCCACTTCTGGATATATATCCAAAGGAAATGAAAACAAGATCTCAAAGAGATATCAGATTCTCATGGTCATTGCAACGTTCTTCTTAACAGCCAAGGTACGGAAAGAGCCTAAGTGTTTGTCAACAGATGATTAGATAAGGGTATGGATTGTGTGGTGTGTGTGTGTGTAAAGAAATATTATTCATCCATGAGAACGTAGGAAATCTTGTCATTTACAACAACATGGATGGACCTTGAGGGCATTATGATAAGTAAAATGAGAAATTAATAGGACAGAAACCGTATAGTATCACTTATATGTGAAACCTTAAAAAAAAAAAAAAAAAAAAAAAAGAACTCCTAGAAAGAATAGAATGGGTATTGTCAAGGGCTGGATGGTGGGGAAAATGAGAAGATGTGAGTCAAAGGGTACAAATTTCCAGTTATAATTAAGTTCTGGGGATTTAATGTTTAGCATGGTACTTATGGTTAACAATACTGTATTGTATAACTGAAAATTGCTAAAAGTACATTTTTTTATTAACATATCATGTATTATTTGTCCCAGGGGTACAGGTCTGTGAATCATCAGTCTTGCACAATTCACAGCACTCACCATAGCACATACCCTC
Source organism: Mellivora capensis (assembly GCA_004024625.1). Lineage (NCBI taxonomy): Eukaryota > Metazoa > Chordata > Mammalia > Carnivora > Mustelidae > Mellivora > Mellivora capensis. The sequence goes on from PISX010022045.1 coordinate 10,577, forward strand.
CCCAATGTCCATAACCCAACACCCCTTCCCTCCCACCCCCTCCCCTCAGGCAACTCTCAGTTTGTTTCCTGAGATTAAGAGTCTCTTATGGTTTGTCTCCTTCCCTGGTTTTGTCTTTTTTTTTTTTTTTTTTTTTTTAAAGATTTTATTTATTTATTTGACAGACAGAGATTACAAGTAGGCAAGAGAGGCAGGCAAGGAGAGAGAGGAGGAAGCAGGCTCTCCACGGAGCAGAGAGCCTGATGTGGGGCTCGATCCCAGGACCCTGAGATCATGACCTGAGCCGAAAGCAGAGGCTTTAACCCACTGAGCCACCCAGGCGCCCCCCCTGGTTTTGTCTTTAAGAGAGTAAATTTTAAGTTTTGTCTTCACAAAAAAGAAATGGTAATTATGGGAGGTGTGGAGGCATAACTAACCCTACAGTGGTCATCACGTTACAATACATAAGTTATTCATCAAATTATCATGTTGTACATCTTAAACTTACATAATGTTATTTGTTAATTGTATCTCAAAGCTGGGGGGGAGGGAATCTAGAAAAGACTTTCAGCCAGATGTTTAGGTCTTGAATATCCAGTTGAGATGTATAATTTTTAAGATAATGGCTCATCACTGAAAGCTTTTGAGAAAGGAAATGATACAGACATGTCCGTGAAGCCTGAGATAGATCAAGAGAGCCTGACACATGGAAGGTCCTCTATAAATGTTTGTTGAGGGGTGCCTGGGTGGCTCAGTGGGTTGGGGCTCTGCCTTCAGCTCAGGTCATGGTCTCAGGGTCCTGGGATCGAGCCCCTCATCGGGCTCTCTGCTTGGTAGGGAGCCTGCTTTCCCCCCATACTCTCTGCCTGCCTCTCTGCCTACTTGCATCTCTCTCTGTCAAATAAATAAATAAAATCTTTAAAAAAAAGTTTGTTGAAAAGAATTGGATATCTTTTCAAATTCCTTACATGAAACTTATCTTCATGTAAAAAAAGATAGTTCACTAGCTCCAGGAGGTTACTCAATCTAATACTTGTGGTGTTGCCTCACAGAAAATCTGCTTGGTGCACTGGAATGACACATTCTCTGTGGCTATTGCTAAGGTTCCTGGGGGGTAACGGGAGGGGGGCCTCCAGTGTGATGGACATTCTGCAATGCAAGTAGAGAAGCGTTTAAGAATATAAGTAAATGGGGCACCTGGGTGGCTCAGTTGGTTAAGCATCTGCCTTCGGTTCAGGTCATGATCCCGGAGTCCAGGTATCCAGTCCCATATCGGGGGGGGGGGGGTCCCTGCTCAGTGGGGGGTCTGCTCCCTCTGACCCTCTCCCTGCCTCCTCGCTCATTCTCTCTCTCTCTCTCTATCTCTCAAATAAATAAATTTTTTTAAAAAGGAATACAAGTAATAAAGATGTCTGTAAGAATGCTGATAAATAATCCCACCCCCCAAATAAAGAGGCAGTCCAGCACTCCACTCAGAGTCTCTGCTTTGATGATGGAGTCATACCGGGTAGTGGTTTCTTTGAAGGGGGTAGAGAGATGAATGCATGCATGGGACAGACTCCCATATTATGGCTCCCCAGTACACACTTTCTCAGTTTATATGAGTTCAGTCATTTCCTCAAGGCTACCAACAGTGACAGAGTGGCTAGGAAAGGAGGGTCCCTAGCCTCAGCCACAGGGTAAATCATCTCACATGAGAATTCAGGTCCTAGGGGTGCCTGGGTGGCTCAGTTGGTTAAGCACCTGTCTTTGGCTCAGATCATGATCCTGGGGTCCTGGGATCAAGCCCCACATCAGGCTCCCCACTTAGCAAGGAGCCTATTTCTCCCTCTCCCTCTTCTTGCTGTTCCCCTTGCTTGTGCACATGCTTTCTCTCTCTCTCTCTCTGTCAATTAAATAAAATCGAAGAAGAAGAAGAAGAAGAAGAAGAAGAAAGAAGAAAGAAGAAGGAGAAAGAGAAGAAGAAGAAGAAAGGAGAAGGAGAAGAAGAAGAAGAAAGAGAAGAAGGAGAAGGAGGAGAAGGAGAAGAGGAATAAGAATAAGAATTATTCATGTTCCCGGAGTGCCTGGGTGGCTCAGTGGTTTAAAGCCTCTACCTTCAGTTCAGGTCACAATCCTAGGGTCCTGGGATGGAGCCCCGAATCAGGCTCTCTGCTCAGCAGGGAGCCTGCTTTCCTTCCTCTCTCTGCTTGCCTCTCTGCCTACTTGTGATCTCTGTCTATCAAATAAATAAATAAAATCTTAAAAAAAAAAAAAGAATTATTCATGTTCTGGAAGGAAAAACCCTAGACCAAACTGCTCTTTCCAATGAGAAGCTTCTCCTCAGGCTCAAGTGCTCTCCTGCTCAGTGGCCTCGACCTGGGGCCAACTAATCTATTAGAGATATTTTATTAACATTAAGGAAGGGGGTTGGTGCCCCTATCCCTCTCTTTCAAATTTCCTCAACCCTTGTACCAGTTTGCCCAGTTCTTCCCAGCAACACCCGGGCCCCCTTACTAAAAGGGACCAAGCAAGTAGAGCTTCCCGGAACAAAGAAGATCTATGCAACAACTGGATTGGCCCCAGCTAGAAAGAGAAACAATACTTGTCGAAATAGTGCCCATTGTACACATTTGCATAGCAGTTTCATTTAAAGAGGATGAGGGAAGGAAGATGCATGTTCTCCCACATTGGCCATCTTGCTACATATGTGGTTGAACCCGTGAAGAATTTCAAAATGTGCAGCAACTCTTGTCAATATTGGGAAGCTCTCAACTTCAAGCTAGAGTTATCACTACTAACTAGAAGTTAGAGCTCCAAGAAGCCAGCCAGACAATTCTTCAAGGCCATCCATGCTGAGTGAGTTGAAAGAAAATTAAAGCTGCATCCTTTTAAGGGTTAACTAGCCTCAAAACATCTAGATCTAGATCTAGAATCTAGATCTAGATCTAGAATTGCCTCCTGCAGCGCACACCATGTGCAGTGATTTGTGGGCAGTTCATGGGCAGCAACACCTCTGCCACCAGTTGAAAGAAGTTCCTAACCCAGATGCTGGAGATACTGAGTCACCTGGCATCTCCTGCCACCTGCCCCTCCCTCTGCTGGTGGCACAAACATGTGTGTGGCTTCAGAGGCTGATTTTAATGACTGGCCTCTGGGAGATGGTTTGTACCACATGTAGAAAAAAAAATTCCATCCACACCTATAAAGCTGACCATTGAATTCTTCTGCCTAGAACAGAAAGAATTTTGTCTGTTTTGTTTATTCTTTACTTGGTGCTAGAGGATAGGACAGGGAAACTAGTCAAAGTATATACTCTTTGCCTTTTCAGATTATTTTTGATAGGTAATCTTGTCATCATCACTGGGTGGAACGTGGCGGCAATGTGAAATTCCAAACTTTTCAAAAACACAAGGTCAGAAATACAAAAGAAAGTCTACAATTTCCAGTTGAAGTCTGGCTCCAGTAGAGGTTTGCAAAATAACACAGATGACAAAGTTCTGAATTGAGGGACAAATTTTGGCCTCCCTGATGGAAAACAGCTAATAGAGCATTCATGTCTTGCCACATTTTCGACCCTTTGGTATCCTTCACTTTTTCCTATGGGAAATTTCAGAAGTCCTTAGCCTGAAATACAAAGATTTTGACAATTTAGCCCAAATCTTCTTGTTAGCTTTATGTCTCACCCCACCCTCCCTAAAATCTACAATCTCATAGGAGTACCCACTTATTCCACGTAAATAACATAAAACATAGTCTATACTGTTCATAGAGATTATTTTCTATCCAAGAGGTTCTTCCTGCTTCCTCAACCTGAAAAAACTTAGCTCAAAGGTCACTTCTTAAGAAAGGCTTTAAAACTGATCACTCCCTCCCCTGTGCCCCTATAACATTAACGAATTACACTATTTTTCTAGTAAATAAATTTGATTATTTGTCTACTCCTCTCCTCTTTGCTCCTTAAGGCAAACACAATCTCTCATTCTCTCTATCTGCCCTGGATCCAATAATGCCTGGAAAAAAGTAGCCACAAAACAAATATATGTTCACTGATGTTGGCTATTAAGGATCAACAACTTGTGAATACCCCCTTTTTCTGAGCCAGAAGCAAAACACCCAACACCAGGCTTAGCCTGGCTGGGCCCTAAACCCAACCACATAGTTACTCTGGCGGATATGAAGATGATCTTACTCAGGGAACAGAATCAGATGGAGATCAATGCTCCATCTGCTGGGAACATGGTCTTGATCCTGAGAACATACATCCAACTCATCACTGGATCCATACTGCATCTTTGCGTGACCAAGTTCCTGCATTAACAATATGCTGTCCCAAGGACTACCAAAAATGAGGTTTCTCCCTCTCTCAGTGCAGTGGAAATTGAGAGACGTCAAGAAGCTAACCAAAGAATGTACCCTTCATTCCCTGTTAGGCACACTCCTGGGACCACCCATACCTGTACTGCCTCAAGTCCTTGACTTGAAAGTGAGATCCTTCAGATGTCTAAACCATTCTGGTCACGGCTCACTTAGCGACGGGGGCTTTTCCTAGAGACACAGGTAAAGAAAGGGGAGTGAGGGTGTGTGTGTGATGGTTCTAAATCATTTGCTGCAATTTTATACTACCACTTTGTAGTATAAAAATCACCGCTGCCATCTACAAGTGACATCTAAGTCCCCACCCCCTTGGATCTAGGTGGCCACGTGGCTACTCTAACCAATAGAGTATGGCAGAAGCATGACTTCTGAGGCTGAATCACAAAATGGCACACGACTTCCTCCTTCTTCATTGAGAGGTTGCTCTTGGAGTCATAAGCCACTGTGTAAGAATTACGACTATTCTGAGGCCACTGCGTTGTCCAGACCAAGTGTAGGTGCTCCGGTAGACAGTCCAGCCTTCTAACCATCCCTACCAGGTGCCATTTTGGACCCTCTAGACCAATCATTCCACCAGCTGAATATTTGCCAAGTGACCTCCATCAAAGTCATTTGGAACATAAAAATCACCTAGCTAAAGCTGGTCCAAATTTATGACCAATATAATCATGATATGTAATAAAACAATTGTTATTTTTTTAAATGACTGTTGTTTTAAGTCACTAAGTTTCTGGATAATTTTCCATGCAGGCATAGATAACAGGAATAAAGACAGAAAATAAAATGCCATCCTTTTAATTCTTCTCAGGGAAGACTTTGAATTTCTGTAGTATTATTAAGGATGCTAATAAGCACAATTTTCTTTAATTTTTTAATAAAAACTTAAAAAGCATTGGGACACCTAGGTGGCTCAGTGGATTAAAGCCTCTGCCTTCGGCTCAGGTCATGGTCCCAGGATCCTGGGATCAAGCCCCGCATCGGGCTCTCTGCTCAGCAGGGAGCCTGCTTCCCCCTCTCTCTCTGTCTGCCTCTCTGCCTACTTGTGATCTCTGTCTGTTAAATAAATAAATAAAATCTTTAAAAATATTAAAAAAATAAATAAAAACTTAAAAAGCAAGCTAGGCTTATGAGGTTAAAACAGACTATTTTATTGCCAGGGAATTTGCAAATGTATTTTTCTTTCCTCATTAGTGACTTGCAGTCCCTCTCTGGGAATGGATAGACAGACATGTGTGCTTACTTAAATATAACAGACAATGGTCACAGTGTCTCTTAGTCCCATCTGCCTCCCTGGAAAAGGAAAACTTGTTACATGAGACTGTCTCCAGGTCTCAGAATCCAGCAGGGGGATTTGTCCCAAATCTTCTGTAACATAAGCCCAACATCTAGTTCCTCCAAGATTTGCAGGGTACCTAAAATCTCTGTCTCTAGTAGAGCTGGCTCTTTTCTACTTTGCATTTTTAAATGGTTAGGCTTATTTCTATAGGAATCAAAGCTTAATTGCAAAGACAGGCTGTAGCTTGAGCAGGAAGACATTTCTGGCAGGATAGTAAATGACTGGTCAAATTGTTGGGAAGATTAAAGAAACAGAATCTTAAAAAAAAAAAAAAAAAAAAAAAGGGGAAAGGAAAAGAAACAGAATCTAGATTGAACCTTACAGCACAGCCAAGCCACTGGCGGCACTGTCGCTGCCTCCTCTGCGATCACAAAGCCCCTGGCTTCCCGGTCACACCACCACAGCCTCAACTGGGAAAGCACCACAATCAGGAAGTCCCTGTGACCTGGTGACTGTCGGCGCCCCAGAAGCAAACCCTCTTGGCCGCCATTGGCACCCACAGAACAAGGGCCCTGGTTCTCACATCTCTGAACACCTGCAACCAACACCTCAGTGACCGTGGTCGTGAGCAGAGGGAGAAGCGGTCGAATTTCCTACAAGTACATGTAAATAGTTGAACCTAAATTACATCCAGAACCTTGTGGCAGTAGAATCTGGGAAATGTGGTTTTGGCCATTCCCCACCCTGCTCCCCCCCCTTTCTAGACTTCGTGGTATAAAAATCACACTGGGAGGAAAGTGGGGTGGATCTGAACGTCCATCTACAATATTGTCACAATGTGTTATTTCTTCTCCTGAACTATAAGCAATTTGGATCTCCCTTCTCGTTCCATCCCCAAAGTCATCTGTTTGAGATAAGGAAGGGGCGTTAATGAGAAGAAAGAAAGGAAAGAATCCTGAAGTCCCACATGCCTCTTTCAGGTTCCCACCGGGAAATGCAGTCCTTGAGGGTGAGATAATATCTTAGTCTTATATATTCTCCATTTTCCCTGCCTGTCCCCAGGTCCGTGTTTCACTCACCCCGACCCTGCTTTGTGCCCTGGGAGGCTGGCCGCTGGATATGGCTTCATCTGAGTTCCTGTGCTCTCTGACTTCTGGTTGGACTTAGCCAGTGGGAGGCACCAGCAAAAGATCAGATGGCATGGAGAGAGCGGTCGGGTTCCTTCTTCCTTCTGTTTCTTCTGTACCAGGCTGTGGCTCAGCTCTAGATACTTTTCTCTACCTCACACCAGTACCCAAGTCAGAGCACCTGTCAGGTGGCCCCAGTCCCCCAGCCACAGCTCTCCCTGGGGGCTGGTAACTGCTCCCTCTCTGGCTTCCCACAGATGCTGGGCACAAAGTCCATGTCTATCCTTCACCTTTGCAAGGTGGTTAAGGAGTGTGGCATTTATTAGCTGCCAGGACATAGACTTGGGTGTTATTGTTAGTTTCCAGAGACCACCGGGGCCGCTCGCTCTACCATCTCTTCACGGCACGGTACTTTCCACATCCCAGGTTCCACCGATATGGTCAGACTTCCTTCCTTTGGCTGAAGCTGGGTCTGCTTCCTCAGGAACAGCACCCATGCTACATGAGGGAATGGGGTCTCACAGGACCATGACTGCCCTTGGCTGGATTTAACTGCTCAGTTTCAGTTCCTCACCAGGAAAGAGAACAGCGACCACCTCTCAGGACTGGTGCAAGCATTAAATACGGTTATGTATGTAAAACAGCTGAGTATACAATAGATGTTTGTACAAATATGAGCTATGACACAAGCATTTCCGAGGCTTGGCACGGTTGCCATCTATCTTGATGATTACATCCTCCCCTCTCCTAATTAAATTGCTTATCAGTAGCAAATTGTTATCGTAACTAGGACTGCCCTCCTGGTGGTCTAAATCTTCATTCCAGGGAGAGAGGAATTGGGGGAGAGGAGGGGCAAAGCAGAGGTGGCATTAAAAAGTCATTTTCACTCTTAAATAGAGAATATACCCCAGGGGTCCTAAAGTTTCTCACTTATTAACTCAGGATGGAAAATTGGCAGAAAAAGCCATTACTGTGGTTTGTGTCTATGGACAGGCAACAGCAACAGTGGTCTTGGGCTGAAACAGCCATGGTAGAGTAATTGTGACAGAATGAAACCAGAGGAAAGTGTGGCCAGTCTGCCGATTACCACGGTGCTTTGCCTCCCAGTTGTTCCAGATCTCCTCCAGATGTCAGACAGCTTTTGGGATTTTAGCTAAAAGAGTGGCCAAGACAGCTGGGCAGACTGGCAGAGGTTTAATGGGGTTGAATTCCGACTTTCCATTTTATCAGACAAAGAAGCTTTTAAAATATTGAGGGGGCTCTCATTACAAGCAATAATGAAAGATCTCTCCAAGAAAGCAAGCTTCATATAATTATGAGAGATTAAAGTTTTAAAAGAATTTACAGGTTTAGAGAGATTGGTTTGGGTTGGAAAGATTAAAATTTGTTACAAGAACTGGAAAAATTTTGCCAGAATTTTCCAGGAGACTATTTGAAAAAGAAGGTCTACACGATGAACTATCTTAATATGATCCAATATCCCAAATCGAAACTGGGTCATATTTAAGTCCCAAAGCAAGTCATATCTGGGCTAAAAATTGTTACATTCTCTTATGATAAGAACTTATACAGTTTTAAGAGAACAATGAGAAAAGTCTTTGCCCCGATGCAGTTATTGAGGATAAACATACATGTTCCCTACAGGGAAGATGTGGGAAGATGGACCAGAATCCTTAACTGGTCAGGCAGAACAGACCAGATCAGACCCCTTCACCGTTGGCCTTATGGCTCAACCAGTAGGTCCCACCAGAACCCCAGCTCTACCCCACCCTGTGCGTCAGCTCCGACTGGTCACCTACAGCAAAAGAGTTCACCATCCAGGGCATTCCACATTTTCTGAACTGAAACTCAAATTCTTTAGGACTGCTTTATTCTTTGCTTTCTACCTTCTGCCTTCTGCTACCAAAGACAACTTGCAACTTCTTGACAACCCCAAAGAAGGCAGTACCACCCACGCCCCGCAAAGCTAGCAGAGCGCAGCTCCAAATAAGAAGGGTAGTCTTGAAGGAGGCGGCTGGCCTCAGTGGGTCATTTCTGATGGCCCATGGGATGCAAATGGTTGTCCCCATCTTTGAGAGGGTGATGGGGACTGTGGGCCGCTGAGCAGGATCAAGACTTTTGAGATGTCACTCACCAGCTTAAGCCTGGTCACACTGGCCACCATCCTGATCAGCCCAATCAAAATTCAAGAACAAAGAGTTCCAGTTACCATAGAGTCAGCAAGCTCAGCAGCAAGTCAGTTTTTGTTTTGTTTTGTTTTGTTTAGTCTTTTTTTTAAGATTTTATTGTTTTTAGTAATCTCTACACCCAACGTGGGACTCAACTCTGAGAGCAAGAGTCGCATGCTCCAACTGAGCCAGCCAGGCGCCCCTGTTTTTTTTTTTTAAGTTTTTATTTTATTTATTTTATTTTAGTAATCTCCACACCCAACGTGGGGCTCAAACTCATGGCCCCAAGATCAAGAGTTCCATGCCCTCTTGACTGAGCCAACCAGGTACCTCTGGTTCTTGTTTTTTGCTTTAAATTGAGTAACTCTTCCTTCAAGCTTCTTGACTAGGCTTTCCTAGCCCTTTGTTGTTAGCTTTCTTTTTTTTTTTTTTTTAAAGAAATTTCAAGTTAATTTATTTTTACCAAAGTACAGTTGACATACAGTGTTATATTAGTTTCAGGTATACAACATAGGGATTCAACAATTCCATGCATTACGCTATACTCATCAAGACAAGTGTGGTCACTATCTGTCATCACACAATGTTATTACAATATTATTGACTATATTCCCCTCTGCAGTTAGCTTTATTTGCTGATGTCATCTTCTTCATGTCTGTCTCCACCGCTGTGTCTCTTCAAGGGCGGGGCCTTGTCTCATTCTCCTGTGTATACCCAACACCTAATCCAGGGCCTGGTATACCTGCCACGTCTCAAAATGGGCTGCTGAGGGATGCCTGGGTGGCTCAGTCAGTTAAGCGTATGTCTTCGGCTCTGTTCATGATCTAGGGGTCCTGGGATTGAGCCCCAAATCGCGCTCCTTGCTCAGCCGGGGAGCCTTCTTTTCCCTCGCCCTCTGCCTCTCCCCCTGCTTGTGCTCTCTCACTCTGTCAAATAAATAAATAAAATCTTTTGGGGGGGGGGCATTTGTTGAACTGAACAGAACTGGTCTTAGTGTGAAATGAAAACCAGTGGAACAACAATCTCTCTGGACCTACTTTGTGGCTGATGCAATATAAGAAAATAATCATTGGGGCACCTGGGTGGCTCAGTGGGTTAAGCCTCTGCCTTCAGCTCAGGTCATGATCTCAGGCTCCTGAGATCCCCCGAGTCCTAGATTGGGCTCTCTGCTCTCTCCCCCTCCCTCTCTGCCTGCCTCTCTGCCTACTTGTAATCCCTGTCTTAAATAAATAAATAAAATCTTTTTTAAAAAAATTTTAAAAAGAAAATGATTATTAATTCACTAGATTCGGTTTAATGTTTTATAGGTATGTATTTCCACTTTGAGAATTTTAGTAGTTGGTGAGAATGAATTTGACATCCATGGATTGAAGCTCTCAAAGCATACCATTAGTATTATCTATCAGCAGCATAGGGGTGCCTGGATAGCTCAGTGTGCAGAACTGTAACTCTTGACTTTGGGGTCGTGAGTTCAAACCCCACATTGGGTGTAGCGATTATGAAAAAAAGTAAATAAACTTTAAAAAGATTAAGTTAGTTTAAAGGAAATGCCATTAATTTCCTTAGTGTGCTCTTTTTAGAAATTATCCATAAAATCACTTTCTTAAAAACATCAACATAATCAGCTTAGTGAGTCTTTTAAATGATGCTAGATTAAAGTTTTCTAGAAATGAAAGCTATGACTATTCTTGTTTTATACAAAGATGTGAGTTATAGGAAATAAATATTTCCTTTAGGTAAAAAAATAACTTTTAGTACTTTCACTTTTATTTTAAAAGGAGTAATGTATTCATTCTTGAAACATGGAAAAAATACAGAAAAGGGTTAAGAAAAAAAATCATAATCTACAGGCCATAAATAATCATTGTAAATAACTTATTTCTTTTTAGTCTTATTTCCATCATATATGTATTTTTTTTTAAGATTTTATTTATTTATTTGACAGACAGAGTTTACAAGTAGGCAAGAGAGGCAGGCTCTCCGCGGAGCAGAGAGCCCGATGCGGGGCTTGATCCCAGGACCCTGGGATCATGACCTGAGCTGAAGGCAGAGGCTTTAACCCACTGAGCCACCCAGGCGCCCCCATATATGTATTTTTTATATGGTTGGGATTGTATCGTTCATATGGTTTCATATCTGCCTCTTTTCTACTTAATGTCACAGCTTAAACTTCATTAAAAAAATAAAATGGTGACAGTGCGATACTCCTGGTCAAGAACTCCTCCCCCCTTTCCTTTTTTCCTGCTAGTGAGGGACCAGCGGAGCATTTTGTCCTTGTCAGCCATGCATGACCCTGGGTAGAGATTGGCTGGGTTAGCGATCTCCAGATTTACACAAACTGGGCCTTATTTTTTACTAATCTGGTTTTCTTTCGAAACTCCTAACCAAATCTTAGACTTTAAAAGAGGCAAGAGGTGAACCCAGAGAAAAGCAACAAATGTGATTAAGGGGACAGCTGATGAAGGAAAGAACGAGGGCTACTTTCCCTCAGTGGGGAGAGTGGTGACTCCGGGACTATCAGGGGGAACCAGGACATTATGTTTAGTTTGCCCTTCGGTTTTATTCTGGTATCTTCTGTGGCCCTTTCCTCCCTTTCACCCTTTTCCACCTGCTCTGTTTCCCAGGAGCCTGGCCTAATGTACTGCTCCCCGCCCATTCCCCCCCACCCCCGCCGCTGCTCTCTCGTCCTCTGACTGCCTATTGGATTTGGCCAATGGGGGGACCTGATGGGAAATGGAGGCAGGGAGGAGAGAGGCATGGCGTCTTCACTCCCTACGTCCCTCCTCGTGGGTTCGCTGTAGGCTGGCCATAGATAGCTCTGGCTAAGCACCCTTCTCCTTGCAACTCTCTCTCTCTCTCTAGCTTCTGGTAATCAGACACTCCCCGCATCCCTTCAAGCCTGTGGTCCATCATTAACCCTATGCAAGGCCAGTCTCTTAAATAATCCTCTCAGTAAACTCTCCTCCAATTATCCAGTTTGAGGGGGCCTTCTGTTTCCTGCCAAGACAGACTGATAGAAATATTTAAACCATATGTCCTTCTCCAAGCCTAGAGTACTTCATTCAATCTTCAGAATTCAGAATTCAGAAACACTGTTACCTGTGTTTTCTTAGCAGGGTCGTTTAAGGATAACAAATGTATAAATAAGGGATCTCCAGGTCCAGCAAGCAGTTATTTATACTGGCTGGGCCCGGGTGCCCATGGTTATGATGCACACAGTAATAATAGTTCTCGTCCTTCATGCTCCAGTGTGACCCCTGAGCCAGACACTCTTCCTGGCTGGGCCCAGGCCTTCAGAACAGGTCAGCAAGGTGGCTTTTGTCCCCATTTCAGAGTTGAATAAATCAAGTATGTAGGGGCGCCTGAGTGGCTCAGTCAGTTAAGCAGCTGCCTTCAGATCAGATCATGATCCCAGCTGGGATCCAGTCCCCCCTCAGGCTCCTTGCTCAGTGGGGAGTCCGATTCTCCCTCTTCCCTCTACCCCCCTGGCCATGATCTCTCTTGCTCCCTCACTCTCTCAAATAAATAAATAAAACCTTTAAAAATATTTTTTAAAAGTCAAGTATGTAGAAATATAAGTAACCTTTACCTACCATCACACAAGAAGCGAGCTGCTGCTTACGGTTCTAGCCCTTTCCCTGCTCTGTGTGTCCTTACCCTTCTCACCACCTAATCTGCTATTGGTTTTTCCTCATCCATCTTTTTTTTTTTTAATTTTTTTTTAAAATTTATTTATTTGTCAGGGAGAGAGGGAGAGAGAGCGAATGAGTACAGGCAGACAGAGTGGCAGGCAGAGGCAGAGGGAGAAGCAGGCTCCCTGCCGAGTAAGGAGCCTGATGTGGGACTCGATCCCAGGACGCTGGGATCATGACCTGAGCCGAAGGCAGCCGCTTAACCAACTGAGCCACTCAGGCGTCCCCCTCATCCATCTTATTTAACCTTGATTTAACCTTGATCTCACTGAACTCAAATGTAAGCCCGGTGAGGGCAGGAATCCTTGTTTTCTTCACGGCTTTCTCAGCACTTGAAACAAATCCCCACACACAGCAGGAGCTGAATGGATCTTTTTGAATGAGTAAATGATGAAGTCGGTGCCCAGAGCCAAGGCTGCTGGCCTTGAAGGCATTGTTTTCCTATGACACCCTCCCTAGCAAGCCACAGTCAAGGTAAACAGATAATCAGAAGACAAAAACAATGGCCTTATTTTTTCACTAGACACAACCATTATACAACTGACCGTTACTGCAACATAAGACAGCTAATGAAAGAAAACAAAACGACATTCACATATTTGTTTTCAAAGCGTGTTTACTGTCGAGAGGCCCAGACAGATGGTAAGGCCATGTGGGATTTGAGAGAGTCAGGTGCCCCGAGGATGCTAAGGAGAAGAGCATTGAGCAATGGATTTTGGTGCAGACAGCAGCCTCCCACTGGTGGCTTGGAGCAGGTGCACACGGAGTGAATGGAGGCTTTCTTCAGGGTCAGGGAAGCTAGATGACATGGGCAAGCAAGCTGAGCAAGTGTGGCCGACTGTGGGAAGTGTGGGTCTAGAAGGGGCAGACGTTCTGGAATTGAATCCTGAATACTGCCTTGTTCTTCCTCTCAGGTGCTTTATGCTCCATTTCCCATGACTCTTGGAGCTGGAGTCTGTCTTGTCAATTTGGATGAAAAAATAAACATTAGAGGTCATGTCACCCCCAGGCAGGGCTGGATGGGCCAAGGAATACCAAGAAATGGAAACACTTGCTTATCAATCAAAGGACCATGTAGCCATGTAACCCCACTAGTTTACAAGGAGTTAATCAGCACTACCCTAAAGACTTTTTTTTTTTAAAGATTTTATTTATTTATTTGACAGACAAAGATCACAAGTAGGCAGAGAGGCAGGCAGAGAGAGAGAAGGAAGCAGGCTCCCCACTGAGCAGAGAGCCCGATGCGGGGCTCGATCCCAAGACCCCGGGATCAGGATCTGAGCCAAAGGCAGAGGCTTTAACCCACTGAGCTACCCAGGTGCCCCAGCACTACCCTAAAGACTTAATGAAATCTCTAACATATGAGAAAGATAAAATAAAAAATGACATTTTTTCAGATTCCAAGTCTCTTGAGATAGAATGGACCTCTAGGGGACCAGGCTAAGTGGCACAAGTTTTTGAGTAATATCCACTAACATGGCCTCCTAACCTCCAGTGGTGTCCATCTTCTCGGGAGACCCCTGCTAGCATGACCTAATGGGCCTCTAGTCAACGGTGGCCACCTTTTCAGGAAACCCCAACCTCCAATTTTGCCCTTAGGAGCCCTCACTTGCAAGCCCGTGGAGAGTTCTGGACTTCTGAGCATCAGCATCCTGTTCTCCTGGGTAGTGCCACCCCAATAAATTGCCTCTTTCTTCACTGCTAAAGCTTGGTGTCAGTTTTGATTGGCTTGTTGCATATCAGGTGGATAAACTCTCATTTCACGCAATTATACTCTCACTTAGGCAAAAGAGAAGGAAATAATAGTTCATAAATAGATTGATTTTAAGAAATAAGTGTAGCATGGGACACCTAGATGGCTCCATAGGTTGGGCAACCAGCCCTTCATGCCAGCTCAGGTCATGATCTCAGGGTCTTGGGATGGAGCCCCACGTTGGGCTCTGTGCTGAGCGTGGAGCCTGCTTGGGTTTCTTCTCTCCCCCTACCCCGACCACCCACTTCGTGCTCTCACATGCGTGCTCGCTCTCTCCTAAAAATAGATAAATATCTTTTAAAAAGAGAGAAGTGTAGCAGAAAGCTGGGCTTTCCAACTACTTATATGCCATGAAGATGATTCTTACCAGGTGATTTGAGCATGGGCTGTGGCCTCGGGCTTACATGGGTTTACCTGCCTACTTTGTCACTGACTTGGACCTTAGGTAATTTAGTTAACCTTTCCAGGCCTCAGTTTCCTTGGTTATATAACTGGGTAATAATGGTATTTATTTCATTTATTTCATTGTTGTGAGGATCATAAAAGATAATCCCTATACCCAGTACATAAGAGGTACCCAATAAATTAGTGCTCAAAATCACAGTCCTTGGGACACCTGGGTGGCTCAGTCGGTTAAACGTCTGCCTTCGGCTCATGTCCTGATCCCAGGGTCCTGCACTGGGTTCCTTGCTCAGCAGGAAGCCTGCTTCTCCCTCTGCCTGCTGCTCCCCCTGCTTGTGCTCACTCTCTCTCTCTCTTTCTCTCTCTCTGACAAACAAATAAGATCTTTAAAAAAAAAAATCACAGTCCTACTATACTGGTAACTGGATTCTAATGGAATGGGTCTGCTGGCCAGAGGAAGTTATTTTCTCCAGCACCAGGTACCTTATCATTACAGGAAAGGGAAATTTTGAAAGAAGACCTCAGGTGACAATTTTTCCTTCTCATAGGAAGCAGGTAGAATTAAGAGAATGGACTCTTGGTCCTGGTCCTTAAGAAAAACATGATTTTTCCTGGATGCCCCTTCCCAGAGACCCAGAGGCTCCATATTGTTCATGTTCAAAGTCGTCTTAGAGATTATTCCTGATTGCTGTTTTATGATTCTATTAGAAACACGTTGAAGCTTGTCCTTCAGGGTCTCAAAGGAGATAGGAAAATTATCAGTGACTGTCACCAAGGGTCTATAATTTACTCCATGCAAGAAAGTAATGAATTGGGTCAAACCACCTCCCCCTTGGGAGCTCTAGCCCAGCAGGCCCATTAGGCTCATCTGCAATGCACTGAGTACCCCACCCCTTTTGTCTACTGCCAATAATCTAGACATTAGTCACTAGCTGCGTGAGGCCATTCACGTTTAAATTGGTTAAACAAAAGAAAAAATTCAGTTTCTCAGTTACATTAGCCACTGGAGGCTACCGTCTTGGATGATGCAAATATAGAAAATTTGCATCATTATAGAAAGCTCTTTGGAGTAGACTGCTTTAGACGTTGGTGCCAGCTTGAGGCCAAGATCCATTCACGCAAGTGAAAAGTCCCAGTTCTAGGCTGCAGGCAGCGGGTCTGAGATCTGAATATTGCTTAGCCTTGAACCTCAAGGGGAAAATAAGAGACTGTAAAATCCTTTCCGCTGGACTCTTAGTGTCCCTCAACTGTCATGTCATCGTGACTTTTAAAAAAAAGAAGTATGATCCAGCTCAGAGAGGGAAATTGTGCCTACATTTTGCTGGATCTTAAGATCGTGGTTCAAATCTCTTCCCAAATACTGTTTTACTGTTAAGCAGTAAATCCTAAAGAATGCTCCCTCAGTTCCTTGCTGAAGGGTCAAAGCTTATGTTCCAATTAAGGACAAGGAGATTCTGGGGATTCTTAGCCACAAGAACAGGGCATGGTCCTAGAGGCCTAGGTAGGCTCCGTGATTCAGATTGTCACAGAGGGTCCCAGGGTACCTCTCCCTTATGTCTTGTAAACCCCCACGCACATTTCCTCAGTCAAGCTTAAGGCTTTCTATTCCACTCCTTGTCTTGCCTTTTATCTCCAACTTCCGGCTTGAGCCACTGGTCATTCTTAGCCATTTCCGGCTCATTTATGGTAGTCTTGACCGCAGAGCCACGGAATAAAAACATCTAGAAACTGTGCAGTATAGAAAAACACAAGTAAGCATAAAATCTCTTGCTAGCATCTTGCCAGTGTCTTATTAGGCTAAGAGCTTGTGTCCTTCTCAGTCTTAAGTTAAATTTTAAAAAGCTCCCTTTTGTTCCTTTAACCCCAGGGGTAGTTGAGCTTTAGGAAAGAAGGCATGAAAAGACCTGTTTTGCCACATTCGTCACCTTGACTAACCCACCCATTTCCGGTGGGAGACTGCATCCTCAGTGCCAAATAAAATGAGAGCAGTTTTTGAATAAAAGCATGGCAGAGTCTTAAATCACCCAAGCAAACAAGAATGATCCCATTTCCAAATAAAGGAAGTTGCAAGCAAGGTTGTTGCCCCACAGTTTAGTTCAAGGACTAGTAAACTCCTCATGTTGGTGTTTGGGAAGTTCTTTACGTTTTAGAAAAACAGCCAGGGACGCCTGGGTGGCTCGGTTGGTTGGGCGGTTGCCTTCGGCTCGGGTCATGATCCCAGTGTCCTGGGATCTAGTCCCACGTCGGGCTCCTTGCTCAGCAAGGAGCCTGCTTCTCCCTCTGCCTCTGCCTGCCACTCTGTCTGCCTGTGTTCACTCTCTCTGACAAATAAATAAATAAAATCTTAAAAAAAAAAAAAAGAAAGAAAAACAGCCCAGTGGTCCCTCAGCCATCTCGTTGTGCAATTTGTAGTTTTCCTCCTGGGCTTTGCCAATCCTTAAGATGACATGTGCCCACTCATGGAGTGCTGCCCCTGCTTCTGGAAAAAGCACACTGTGGCCCAGTGGCCTTCGGAACCTACAGAACTGGGGAACCTGCTCCCCAAATCCAACCAGAAGCCCAGCATAGGAAAGAGGTGGCCAGAGCTGCTTGAGCTAAAGAGGGGAGCCCTAGCCTGTCCCCACCTCATCTCCAAGGAAATGCAAGAGCTCACAGAGTTCTTTGAAGGCTTTGCTGTCCAGGTGGACTCACTGGAAACCTTGTATCAGGCATTTCAAGGTCAAGGATGCTTGGATTAGGAAGATTAGCATCTGTCACTTGTGAAGAAGTTTATAAAGGATATCAGAAACCGATATCTCAAGGACAAAGCAAGCTCACAGATCCCAAGGTTAAAAAGAATCATTTATCCACATGTTGATTGTTCTTGGGCCCCACGCATGCAGAAGAGTGAATTGTATGCAGCTTTAATATGGGTCATTGCTACAGTCTTTGCCTTTATGGTATGAGACGGTGGCTTCTGAATATGTATGGACAAATGTCCAGAAGGCCAATAAATGACTCCATGAAAGATTTAGAAAGAAGCTAATATCTCATTTTCAATGTATAAAACACTTTACAACTTATTACTTAAAAATGATCACCTTGGGGCGCCTGGGTGGCTCAGTGGGTTGAGTCCTCTGCCTTCGGCTCTGGTCATGATCCCGGAGTCCTGGGATCGAGCCCCACATCGGGCTCTCTGCTTGGCAGGAAGCCTGCTTTCTCCTCTCTCTCTCTGCCTGCCTCTCTGCCTCCTTGTGATCTCTGTCAAATAGACAAATAAAATTTTTTAAAAAATGATCACCTTTGCATTTTATTTAAAAATGCATAGTATTTTTAAAAATGGATAGTATTTTAGTACTAGGCAAAAAAAAAAAAAAAAAAAAAGATTGGTGCCAAGGGCAGCTTCAGGACAATAGAAAAAAAGAAGAAAAATGATCATGATATTTTTATGGTGTTCTCAAAGCTGAATTTTATGCCCTAAGAAAGATTGTTCAAGATCTTATCTGGTTTTATTTATATTTTGAACTATAATTTAAATAGATTGGTTCTTAAGATTTTAACTTATACGGTGCCTGGGTGGTTCATTTGGTTAAGCAGTTGCTTTTGGCTCAGGTCATGATCCTGGAGTCCCGGGATCGAGTCCTGCATCAGGCTCACAGCTCCATGAGGAGTCTGCTTCTCCCTCTGACCTTCTCCTCTCTCATGCTCTCTCTCAAATAAATAAATAAAATCTTTAAAAAAAAAAAAAAAGATTTCAACTTATAGGGGTGCCTATGTGGCTCAGTCGATTTCAGCTTAAGCCATGATCTCAGGGTTGTGAGATCAAACCCTGCATTGGGCTCTGTGCTGGACATGGAGGCTGCTTAAGAGTCTCTCTCTCTCCCTCTCCTTCTGCACACCCCCTTAAAAAAGAAAAAAGAAAAGAAAAAGAAAGAAAAAAAGCTACCAACTTATAATCTTTTTATTACATTTATAAATCTAAAAGAATTCAATGATCACTTTTAATAGAGTTTTATAACTTAATCTTTTAAGCATTTAAAATTGCATTTGTAATATTAATACATTTAATTTTTGTGTTTTAATTGTCTGGTTCCCAAACAAACATTATTAGATAGTTACATAAATTTAATTTCTAAAAATGGTTATAATTAAATTCTTTTAATTATCCAATTACTGCTTATAGTCCAAGAAAAATTATCTCATTTCTCTGAGGTCTAAAACAACTAACCCAATTAACTTTTTCTAAATTGGAATCACAATTTGCCAGGTACCTTAATATACCAAATTCTTAACTACTCCAAGTACTCTATATAAAATACCAAATATACATAGATTATCCTAAATTTAACATAAAACTATAAATAATTTGGCGTTTACTTACTTCATCATTTCTATATTTAATTACAAGACTTTCCAATGAGGAAATAACTATGTCAGCCTTAGCGCGCTAAAGTTTCTTTTTGCGCTAAGAAAGCTTCTGTACAGGTCACAGGACTTGATTATTTTATTTAATCCTAATGGGTCACATGGAGCCTGAGCCCTATTAATAGTGGTCATAACAGGGTTCCATAACTTTCAAACAAAAAGACTGAGTGTCATATCATTACCTAATTCTTCCCTCTCTTATTAGAAATCCATAACAACTAAAATTATAACTCTTGCATTTCTCTGGCTCTCCTAAGATACAAATGTGATTTTATTTAATTCTGCTCATCTTGAGGTGTGGTCTAATTGCTCACAAATAAAAATCATGTTAATAATAAAAAGCAAAGAAAAGTTTTCAAGGACCAAAAAAAAAAAAAAGAAAAGAAAAGAAAGAAACATAAAGCCTTATTAGTGAAAAATGCAGTCACAGATAAAAGAAAAAGAAAAAAAAAGAAATAACTAAAACACTGATTGAACGGGAAAAATTTCAGACCACGTAAACTAGGGTATATCATCTAGTGGAATTCAATCATGGAAGTAAAGGGGAAAGAAAAAACAATGTTTATTTCCAGATACACCATCAAAAACCAGAAGCTCAATTTTGTCAACACTGCTAAATATTTAGCCACATAAATTTATAGCTCTGTTACCTGAGCCTGATTAATTCCAAACAGGAAAGTCCTCTGGGTTGTTAAAAAATCCAGAACTATTTAGAGTATAAAACCTTTCTGGTTTTTGGGGGGGTTTTTTTGGTTTTGGGGTTTTTTTTGCCACAGACTGATTTCATTAGAAAGAGCACAGTTTACATACTTAGCATGCCCATTCTTGTATTCATCTATTTATTAATGATGTGTATTAATACTACTCTTACCCAAATTAATCAAAGGTTTACTACCTATAAGTTTAATTTGTAATCATGTCACAAAATAGTTCAAAATAGTGTAGCCTGGGGAGAGGTTGGGTTCTCCCTCACACTGTCATTCAAGGACCCCAGTTTCTTATATCCAGAGTGCCCTACTGGATCCTGTGTCTGGCCAGCAGATGGGGTCAGGAAGAGAACATGGAGGCCTCTGGGAAAGGGTTTATGAGCTCTACCCAGAGGTGGTCTCCCTGCTGCCTGCTTCCTATTGGCCAGAACTCAGCTGGATGGCCTCACTTCTGCAAAAGAGCTCACTTCTGCAAAAGAGCATCTCCTGGACTCAGCAGGAAAGTAGAAACAACATGGTGAACAATTGTCCAGTCTCTGCTACGTTATATCATAGCTTAATATTTAATGTTTCACTCAGTAATAATTAAATAGATAAAATTATGATCAAAGTACAAAGGGACGTGGCTGAAACAAAGCTGTTATCATTTTATCATGCATGATGACAGACCATAGGAAGAAAAGGAATAATGTTCTTCATATTCCTGGATCACTTAATATCTGATGCACCACATTTTCCACAACATCTTACAAGTTGAGATGATCCACCAGTGGAACAGATGCTGGTCAAAATGAACTGTTTTTTGTTGTTGTTTTTATTTTTTTTAAAGATTTTATTTATTTGATAGAGATTACAAGTAGTCAGAGAGGCAGGTAGAGAGAGGAGGAAGCAGGCTCCCCACTGAGCAGAGAGCCCGATGTGATGCGGGGCTCGATCCCAGGACCTTGAGATCATGACCTGAGCCGAAGGCCAAGGCTTTAACCCACTGAGCCATCCAGGCGCCCCTGTTGTTGTTTTTAAAGATGATTATGGTCGATTTCCATAGAAAATATTACCAGATCATAGTGACTGTTTGATAAGAGCTCGTCTTTATATAATGTTCCACTTCATAAAATATGGGTTTACTAAGAAGGGAGATAATTTACTCTTTCTCCTATTTTTAGGAATAAAACATTTTTAGCCAGGTGAAGCATGGGGGCGGGAGACACTGAAGACATGGAGTCTACTGCAATAGTCCAGGCAACTGATTTGTAGGCCTTACTCAGCATGGGTTTGGGGCCAGTAAGAGCATGTTTTGAGTCCCTGATGTAGCATTTGTTGGCTTTGAAACCTTGAACATATTAGTTAACCTCTATAAGCTTCAATTTCCTTACTTTTTTTTTTTTGAAGATTTTATTTATTTATTTGACAGAGAGAGAAAACACAAGTAGGCAGAGAGGCAGACAGAGAGGGGGGAGGAAGCAGGCTCCCCGCTGAGCAGAGAGCCTGATGCAGGGCTTGATCCCAGGACCCTGAGACCATGACCTGAGCAGAAGGCAGAGGCTTAACCCACTGAGCCACCCAGGTGCCCCTTCAATTTCCTTACTTGTAATATGGAGATAGAGTTTTCAAAGAGATGTGAGAATGACATATCTTTTCTCTCACTAGAATTTAAAGTCAATGAATTCTTTCCTTACTCATTGTCATATTTCTGGCACACATTAAGTTCTCAGGACAAGATAGTTTTAATGATAGTTTCATGATCATTTACTAGTATCATTATCCATATAACTACATCTAGCAGGCAGTTACAAAGTAAAGCTTATATTTCAAGAGTAGTATACCACTCACAC